>OX352764.1:70785535-71063035 GCA_947095585.1 Nephrocerus scutellatus | reverse complement strand
TTCTATGGAGGTTCCCCTGGAGAACCTTTATTTTTGTGAGCTATTTCTTGTTTTGGCAAGGGCCTGCCGGAAAACTTGGCATGAACTTGACCCGGGTACGTGTTTAAGTTTTTTATTATCGACTCCCTGCTCCGCACAAAGGAAACATTTCGGTTCTAAGTGACAGTCCTTCTTCAGGTGACCTTTTTCACCGCATTGGATGCAGATGCCTTGTTTCTTTCTATCGGGCCCTCTGCAGTTGGCCTGGTGATGCCCGAAGCCAAAGCAGGCGAAGCATCTCGGAACTGTATTTCTCCGCAGTATTCTGCAGTACACCCATCCTATTTTTAATCGAGCTATTTCAAGGAGTTCGAAGGCTTCACGAGCTCCGATCTCCACGAATGCCAACTTCTGTTCTATGGAGTTAGTCTTGCTAAGTGTGACTTTAAGATCCACGTTAAAGTTTTTCAAGGATCTTTGTATTGCCTCCTTTACTTCGGCTTCTGAAGTAAGGCAATCGAGGTCTTTAAGTACCAAGGTAGTTTTTTGTTCCAGGTTCCTTACTGTAGCATCTTCTCCAAGAGCGTCTCTCAAAGCATCGCAGAACTTGGCCTTGTTGTTATTCCCTGGCTCTAATTCCAGGAGGACGTCACCTGATCTTGTTCGTCGTACAGCTTTTATTTGTGTCTGGGACTCTTCTGGGTTTACGGTGTTCCGGATCTCGCTAAGTACCTGTGCGTATGTTTTGTTCTCTCCCGTTTTGATCAGAAACGCGTCTGGTTTAAGCCTTGGTTTAGCATAATAATAGTAATAATAGTAATAATAGTAATAATAGTAATAATAGTAATAATAGTAATAATAGTAATAATAGTAATAATAGTAATAATAGTAATAATAGTAATAATAGTAATAATAGTAATAATAGTAATAATAGTAATAATAGTAATAATAGTAATAATAGTAATAATAGTAATAATAGTAATAATAGTAATAATAGTAATAATAGTAATAATAGTAATAATAGTAATAATAATAATAATAATAATAATAATAATAATAATAATAATAATAATAATAATAATAATAGTAATAATAGTAATAATAATAATAATAATAATAATAATAATAATAATAATAATAATAATAATAATAATAATAATAATAATAATAATAATAATAATAATAATAATAATAATATTAATATATAACGCACTCCTCCTTTTTTAAATTCTCTATATTAACTTTGCCTGCCCGTGGCAAGTCAATTTGTCGTTCGGTCGAATTGTAGTGGAAAATGGCGATTAATTTTTAACCCACTTCCCAAAGCCCGATTTTATTGAAATTTTGCACACATGTCTATTTCAGGAGACAACACTTTCTATTAAAATGTGTGGCCTCAGGGCCGAGGATAACAATTCTTTTAAAAATTTTGGAGACCCCGGGCCCCAGGATCATGGGGCCCCAACAATTTTTGTAAAAAATTAACCCGATTTTTTTCACATTTTATATACGTGTGTATCTCCGATGGACCCTCACTATGGTAGGGTCCTTGACGTTGACGTGAGAGCTTAAGTTGCAAAGATTCATCCTACAAGCTGGGGATCTCCCTCGCTAGCAGGTTTGATGAGTAACGAACGAAGAACTACCGCCCCCTAATCCAGTGGTGTGCTGCGACCCGTGCCCAGTGGACTGGTTGGTAGCCAGGGGTAACCGGCTATCGCAAACGTGAGCCCGTGGATACCTGCCGCCCTCCATATGTATCGGGCCCTCCAGTACAAGAGGCTCTGAGCTGGAGGTAATATTTTCCTCAATACTCGTGGGATCTTTATGGATAAAAAAAAATAAAAATTAACTTTAATAAATTGACGCAGGGCATGCCCGCATCGGTAGCAGCGGATCAAGCTGAGCGGATGCTTCGCGACGAACCCTGCGAGAGACCCAGGCTTGGCCGGGGGGGGCATGACCTCCAGACCAGCTAGGGGCAGAGGTGCGGTTACGGCAAGGGGGATACTGGGGCATTCGACCCGTGAACCCGAACCGAAACCCAGCACCAGCAGAGTGGCGGTTCGAGCGGAGCAGAAGCCTCACCTTGACCCGCGTAGGATACCTGATATCGGTCGAGGGGGCGTGACCCCAACCGGACATTGTACTAGACGAGCTGGAGGCGATCCGACAGCTAGAGGAGGAAGAGCTGCTAGAGGAGATTCAGCACCTCGAACCAGAGGCTGGAGAGGAGCAGCTGCCCTCTTCAGATAACTAAATTATGACCAGTACACGCATTGCTCAGGTGAACACCCATAAAGCCAAAGGGGCAGCCGTGGTGACCAGGATGTTCACCAAACAACATCTGGGGCTAGTGCTGGTCCAGGAACCCTTGTTCTACAGGGGACAGATATGTGGTCTGTCTTGCAAAGATGCAAAGGTTATATATGAAGTGGGGCAGGTTGCCCCACGAGCCTGCATCGTCGTTAGAAATAGTATTAATTATCTATCTCTTTCAGAATTTATAACCCGGGACGTGGTAGCAATCCAGTGCCAGTTTAACGTAGACGGCACGCACCGGGAGATAGTCTTCGCTTTGGACTACTTTCCCGGGGACAGGGAGGAAATACCGCCCCCAGAAATTCAAGAACTGGTAGAATATTGCCGAAGGCTTAGCAAACCCCTACTGATCGGGTGCAATGCAAATGCACATAACGAAGAATGGGGGAGCACCGACACAAATAAGAGTTTTTGGTGAAGGAAAACCTAGATATTTACAATGTAGGTAGTATTCCAAAATTCGTGACTAGGCTTAGGGAAGAGGTACTCGACATCAACTTCGGAACTCCGACAGTGAGTCGTTTACTCAATAAGTGGAGGGTCTCCTCCGAACCAACTCTGTCAGACCACAGGTTAATCTTGTTTGAATTGGGAGGGTTGGTCGTAGGGGAAAGGGTTATTAGAAACCCCAGAATGACAAATTGGGAAAAACTTAGAATCTATTTACAGAGCAATCTACTACACGCTTCAGTTCAAAGAGTGGCCAGGTGTCCGCACGAGCTAGAATGCGCAGCAGTAGAAATGAATAGGGCAATATCTGACGCATATGAGTCGAGCTGCCCGATTAGTTCACCCAAAGGGGGTAATGAAGTTCCTTGGTGGAACGAAGAACTATCAGCCCATCGAAGGCAGGTAAGAAAACTTTTCAAGACCGCCAAGAGAAGGGGCAATTGGCAGGAATACAGAGAGTCTCTCACGGCATATAATATGGAAGTGAGAAGAGCAAAGCGCAGAAGTTTTCGTAACTTCTGTGAGGAGGTAAAAAACACTAAGGAGTCTGCCAGACTTTACAAAGCTATGGCTAAAGACACTATTTGTTTCACCATGAAGGTGAGTTCACAGAAAACGAAGAGCAGAGAGCTCTCCTCCTCCTGAGAAGTCACTTCCCGGGGAGTACGGTGAACAGTACCGAATCTGATAGGGGCTTATATTATCGTAGATTTAGTAGAGAAGACTGGAAAAAAGCCTCGGAGATATGCACTGAGCAAAGAATCCGGTGGGCAGTTAAAAGCTTCCAGCCCTTCAAATCAGCAGGTGTGGATGGGATAATCCCAGCAGTCATGCAAATGGGGCTAGACAATCTCCTCCCATACCTTCTAAGAATATTCAGAAGTAGTCTAGCACTCGGGTATATACCGAAAAGCTGGAGAAGGGCTCGGGTGGTATTTATACCTAAGGTAGGGAAGAAGGATCCCACACACCCAAAGTCCTACAGACCAATCAGCCTCACTTCGTTTGTCCTAAAGACTATCGAAAAGGTTATCGACAACTATGTAAGGTCGACTACACTGGTAAAAGAACCACTGCATTCCAGCCAACACGCATACAGAGCGGGCAGATCTACGGAGACCGCACTGTGGGAACTGACGGAAAACATAGAGGGCTCACTCGCCAGTAAGGAAATCGCTCTATGCGCCTTTCTAGATATCGAAGGGGCGTTTGACAACGCATCACATGATGCGATAAGAAATGCTCTGGAGAAGAAAACAGTAGACGGCACAATCAGTAAATGGATGTGCGAGATGCTAATCACCAGAACAGCAGAAACCATAGTCGGTGACAAAACCATTATGGTTAACACAACAAGAGGGTGTCCACAAGGAGGAGTACTTTCCCCTTTACTGTGGAGCATCCTTGTAGACGAACTACTTCAGCGACTAGCTGAAGCAGGAACTGTATCTCAGGGTTACGCGGACGGTATAGTCATTGTGACCAGAGGAAAGTTCGAGGAAGTTCTATGTGACATAGTTCAAATTGGACTAAATATCACAAACAGATGGTGCCATGAGGTGGGACTTAGGGTGAACCCAAGCAAAACCACACTGGTTCCCTTCACCAGCAGAAGGAAATTGGGGCGAATGCGACCAATAACCCTCAATGGCGAAGTGATCCCAATCAGCGAAGAGGTCAAGTACATAGGTCTCATATTAGACAAGAGACTGCTATGGAATAAACATCAGCAGGCAGTAATAAAAAAAATCTAATAGAGCACTCATGGTGTGCAGAAGGGTGGCAGGCAAATCATGGGGTGTAAGCCCCAAAATAATGCACTGGATGTACACTATGATGTTCACCTACGGAGCAGTGGCATGGGCAGGTAGAACCAAGCTAAGCACCACAAGGAGAGATTTGGAGAAGGTACAAAGGCTTGCTTGTGTCCTAATCACAGGAGCTATGAGGACCTGCCCAACGGCGGGCATGGAGGTAATCATTGGGCTACTCCCGCTGCATATAGTGGTAGATGGCAAATCCAAGCGGACAAGCTCGCAAACAAAGGGGCAGAGACTCCGCTTGTAGGGCCGGAACCCTTTTGTGGAATTGGGTACCGTATTATGCGTGAAGAATTACGCAATATAGGTAAAGAAACCGCTTCATTAAGATGGGGAGAACTCCCAGGTCTACGGCAAGCGAAAGAAATGTTGGGTGGCTATAACCCAAAGAGGTCCCGATCAATAATGGGACTAAGTTAATGTTAAAATCATTACGGGGTTCCTAACAGGGCACTGCAGGCTGAAGGGACACCTAAAGAAAATTAAATTAGAAGAGGATGACAGCTGCAGGCTATGTGGAGAAGCGGAGGAAACCCCGTGGCATCTTCTTAACGACTGCGGAGCAACGATCCGCCAGAGGAGTCTAGATTAGAACCTCTCCATATCATTAGGTTCCTAAAGGCCATTGGTATGGAGGGAGTGCTCTAGGGCTGGGCAGGTACCGTCCCTACAGCACAAGTCGAGGTGGGCGCAATAGATCCACAAGGGTCGCAGTGCCATTGATTCACCCCCTTAACATCATCATCATCATCATCTCCGATGAACAACACTTTTTGTAAAATTTTGGTCACCCCGGGCGCGGGTCGTAGGGCTCCAACAAATTTTTTAAAAAATTAACCCGATTTTTTTCAAACTTTATATACGTGTGTATCTCCGATGGACAACACTTTTTCTAAAAGTGCTCTTATATTAATTTTTTCAAATTAACCCGGGTCTTACTTTGAACACATATTTATCTCCGATTAGAGAATTTTCATGGAAAATTTTAATTTTGATATGTTGTTTTTTTTTTATTATAAGAATGTTTGGTGTATCGCCGCCGATACGTGTTTTTGCAGATAGCGAAATAAAGAAGTGTCCGAGCTTAGTATTAAAAAAAAACTTTATTCAAAAAACTCAACTCAAAAACTTAGAGCAATAATAGATGTGGTTGACTTGACGGTCAACGGAAAAAAGCACTCCTTAAACAATCTATGGTAACTTATATATATCGTGTCATTATGATAAGTCAGCACTTTGTGCTTTTGCTTTTGCACAAGACAAAGAACTGCCTAAGACCACCCAGCTATTCCTTATCTTGGTCACATGGTTATTCAACACGTTTCGTGGAGATAACTATTTTCGTCCGACAGAAACGTGTCATATCGGTCTTTTGTGGATGCTTCGTTTGGGGATGCTGAAGTATACATAACTTCCCCCTCGTTTATTTTAAAATTCTCCTGAATTTTGTTATCTATTTTAACTTTAATTGGTTTTGGATTTTTTCTACAAAACAATATGATTACTATTGAAATGAATATAATAATGATTAAACTCAAATTTATTCCATATGACACGTTTTTGTGGTACTGCAACTCCTCTATTTTATGTATATTAATTTCATTTTTTAATATGATATCATCTAATGTTATTTTATCGCTGAAATTTTTAAAATTTTGATTTATTGGATAGTAAAACCGTTCTTGGAACGTTTGCTTGATATTTGAAAAATAATGATCTAGCATTTTTATTTCACAATTATTAAAATGAATTAATGCGTTTCCTGTTATATTTAAATTTCGTTCATCACAATTTTGATTTATTTTTAATTGATTTGCATTTTTTATTACAATAGTTTCGTCATCTAGCGAAAGAATTTCTGTATTATTATTTCGTACAAGTTTACAGTTATGTTGGTAAGAACAATGTTTACTTAAGTCTAATTCGTTTAAATATTTTAGATTTTGGTATTGATATGTTAAATTATTATATTTGAATACAATTTCGTTAGGATAATCTATTTCTTTCTGATATTTATTTGGTATGGGTATAATCATTCTTAGCTGTATTTTTTCAATTTCTTTAGGAATCTTAATAGCAAATATTAACACATTGTCTTCAAATTTAGTTATGCCTAATTTTATATACTTTATTTTATTTATATCTATATTATATATTTTTATCTCTTCATCTGTAAGTATGTTTGGATGTAACATTCCATACCTGGCGGACGCTAAATTGTCTTGTATGTGTTCAATTTTTTCTTTTATTAATTGTACTTTAAAAACTTGGTCATAAAATAAGTTCTGGTTTATGGTTTTACTGGTTACGTTTTTTAACTGTCCTAAGATTATTGTTCTGTCTTTCTGTATTATATCTTTTAGTTGCTTAAATGATTTGCTAAAGTTATCATTTATTGAAATTTGTTGATTTACATTAGTAATAGCATTGTGATTGTTTATATCTATATTTCTGAGATGATTTTCAATGTCTACTCTATCCTCATTGTCCATTGTTCCAAAAAGCCATTTTGATGTACTTCCTACAAAATTGACTAATCCTCTTTTCTTTCTGTTATCTCTAGGTATAATAGTATTTACTTTATTCCTCAGATGTTTAAGTTCTGTTTTAAGTAAATCCTTGTGTAGCACATCAAGGTTTTCTATATTTGTTGAAATATCATTTAATACGTCTACTATTTCCATTGGTTTAATCAAATGAATTATTATATCTGTCTTAGTTACTATGTCTGCTTCGTTTATTTGTATTTCTGTAAAACCACTCTGTTCTTTTACTTCTTCGATACTCAGTAGTCCGTTAGTTGATGTTGTTAGGAGTAGTATTAATGTTATCATGAAAAGCTGAAAATTTTGGTTGTCTTTTAATATTAGTCGTGTGAATGTTATCTAATTTACCTCTCTTAAATCTAGGTTGATGCTTATGCCTAACTGCCTTATAATTTCGTATAAACCCTGTAGATCTGGTTTCTTCATAATCTTCACGCTTAGCGTTTACTTTGTCTAAATTAACTTCCTTAACTATTCGTAAATGGTGTCTAATCTTATCAAAGTCTATATTATGACGTTGTACGTCCTTCGGCATGGTTCTGATGGTTGAGTGGAATCGTTCATTATAGTTATTTATAGCTATTTGTGTTAACCTCTTAATTGATGTGTTTCGTTTAGTTAATATGAGAATTCTACACTTCTCTAATATGGTGCTATGAAACCTTTCAATATCCGCGTTACCAGTATGGCTATTGGGTTTCGTGTAATGTATCTCTACACCTTTCTCTTGTAAAAATTCTTTTATTTGGATTGATCTAAATTCATTATCTGCAATAATTTTTGTTGGTTTTCCTATTTTAGTAAAGTGATTTTCCAATTCTTCTATTATTGTAACATGGTTTCTGTCTGGCAAATGATATGCAGAACCGAACTTTGAGAATTTATCTATTACTGTAAGAAAACTACACTTCATGATTACAAAAGTGTCTATGTGAATTATTTCATTCAAATCTGTTGCTGTTTCGGTATAATAGAATTTAGGTTTAATCGGTCGTCGGTCATATTTTGATTGTTGACAAATGTCGCATTGGTTGATAACAATTTGTATCAACTCTAATAGTTTTGGGAAATATATTTTAAATTTTATCTTGTTGTATGTTTCTTGTATACCTGAATGTAGACTTTCTCTTATATGGTACAAAGAGATTTGTTTGACTGCTTCGGTTTCCGTTTTAATATCCTGTGCTCTATATGAACATTTAATAAATTTAATTTGATTATCGTTTGAGAACATTTCTCGTAATTTTTCCTGCACTATATTATATTCATGATCTGGTAGTTCTGAATATATACCTGTAATTCCTTTCTTTAATAATCGCCTAAATATATCATCTAAATTGTTAAAATCGTAGTTTGCTATATGGATTATTCGTTTTCCATGGAGTATTTCTATTTCTTGGGTTTTGTTATTGGTTAAGATTATTTGTGTTTTATATTTGTTAACTATTTCCTCTTTAATGGGGATGTGATCTAACAATTCTTCTTCGGCGGAGTGAACTGTAGCCATTGTTATATCATCGCATTCTTCCATGTTGAATAACAATCCTAAATCTGAGTCCGAAGGATTTCTTGACTTCGTAGTGTCTGTCATATCTTGGTCTCGTTTTGAAACGTCTTCTTCGTTATGTTCTAGTCTACTTAGAAAATCCGCAACTCTATTTTCCTTTCCCTTTAAATATTCTATTTGGAATATATATTCTCCTAACTTTAAGAGCCACCTTTGGTGTCTCGGGGATATGTCTTTACCTTTGTATTTAGCATGTAGGTATTTTATTGGCTGGTGATCAGTGAATATTATAAACTTGTTACCGTAAAGATATGGTCGGAAGTAGTTTACCGCCCACATGATAGCCAGAAACTCTTTGTCTGTGGCTGCATAATTGCGCTCGTGATTGTTAAGAGTCCTTGATGCAAAACAAACTGGATGTCCTTCTTGTGAGAGAACCGCCCCGATGGCATAGTTTGATGCGTCTGTTGTCAAGTGAAATTGTTTGTCAAAATCGGGAAATCTTAGTATTGGATGACTGCTAATGAGAGTTTTTAGTTTTTCAAATGCTTCTATATAGGTTGGGTCATTCAGGTTAATTTTAGTGTTTTTCTTGAGATACTTTGTGATTGGTTGTGCTACTTTCGCGTAGTCTCGTATGAATTTTCTATAAAATCCTGTCAACCCTAAAAAGCTTTTTATTTGCTTCTGCGATTTAGGAACTTCTAATTTTTCAATTGTTTTTATCTTATTTGGGTTGGGTTTTAGTCCGTCTTTCGTAAGTATATGACCTAAAAATTCCGTCTCTTTTCTTAAAAAATTACATTTGTCTACCTGCATTTTTAAGCCTTT
Organism: Nephrocerus scutellatus; assembly: GCA_947095585.1. NCBI lineage: Eukaryota > Metazoa > Arthropoda > Insecta > Diptera > Pipunculidae > Nephrocerus > Nephrocerus scutellatus. Next base: position 71,053,580 of record OX352764.1, on the reverse strand, counting down.
GGATTCTAGTACTTTAAAAATGTCTGAGATTGCTTTGATGTGTTCTTGAAGAGTGGTACTAAATATTAATATGTCGTCTAGGTATATAACACACGTCTTATTAATATAATCTCTAAAAATTTCATTCATTAGCCTTTGGAATGTCGCTGGGGCATTCTTGAGACCGAATGGCATTCTTATAAACTCATATAATCCATGTGGTGTAATAAAAGCTGTCTTTTTCCTATCCTCTTCTTTAATGTGAATTTGGTGATATCCTTTTGCCAAATCTATTGTTGTAAAGTAATGTGCTCGACCCAGCTTGTCTAATATAGAGTCTATGTTAGGCAGTGGGAACTTGTCATCGATAGTCACCTCATTAAGTTTCCGATAGTCGATAACTATACGGTACTTTTTGTCTCCGGAATTATCGTTTTTTTTTGGTATTACTATTAATGGACTACAATACTTGGAATGGCTTTTTCTTATGATGCCCTGTACTTCCATTTCTGCGATTTGTCTTCTGACTTCCTCCTCGTGCTTTGGTGGATACCTATATAGTTTTGAATTTATTTGTTGATCTGTAGTTGTCTTAATTTCGTGTTCTATTACCGAAGTGCTTGTAAGTCTGTCACCCTCTTTAAAAAATAATTTACTGAATCTTTTAATAATTTTATCTATGGCTGCGTATTCCTCTTTATTTAAATTGTCTAATTTTAAATGCATAATATTTTCGTTTACAGTTTCCAAAGTGTATATTTCATTAGTTGAGTATGGCTTATTTTGAAATCGAATTATTTGACCGTTGAGCTTTATTATCCCTTCCTCTAAATCTATTAATGTGTTTAGCTTATTAAGTAAATCCGTACCTATAATAAACTGATATTTTCTATTTGGTAACTGTTTAACTTTCCACTTAATAAGTGCTCCTACTGGTGCCTTGAGTTCATCTGGTGCAGGTGTTTGAGCTTCATATATGATGGAATCTTTTCCATTTATGGTGGAATAATATATAGGCTTAATTCTTACTATTTTAAAAGTATTTATTTTATCATCAATTATACTGAGAGACGAACCTGTGTCTATTAGAGCTAAGTATTTTTTTGTGTTTATGGTTATTTCTATTATGGGGAGTTCTTCCGAGGCTAGTTGATAAAAAACTCGGAAGTATTTCTTTCATAAGAATATTTGTCTGTTTCTAAAGTTTTGTTATTATGATTATAAGGTGACGTTCTTGATCTTTGCTCGGTCATATTCTGTTGTAGGCGATTTTGGCCCGAATATCTGCTGAGGTTTCCTGATCGGAGGTGTTGTCGGTGTAAGTTATTTACCTCTCCTCTGCTCTCAATGTTATCTACTTCCATTGCTTCGGTTCTAGAGAAGTTCTGTCGAATCTGTGCCGAATCGTGTCCTTGAATCCTTGGTTGGTATGTTCGTCTTTGTTCCGAATTGTAACGAGCTTGTCCTTGGTAGTTTTGTCTGTATTGTCTAGAATTTATTCCCTGATCTTGTCGATATTGTCCTGAATGTCTAGTTTCTTGACCCTGGTAATTTCTGTAATAGTGTGTTGGTCGGTTTGTTTCATGCCGTTGATTTTTTTCTAACTGATGTGGCAAATTATTTTTATATTCATGTTTAGAACTATAACTGTGTTTATTATTATTTTTACTCTCTTTATTTGCATGCCTATATTTCTTAAATTCCTCTCTTATACAGGAATCTTCAAATCTTCTATTTCTCATAATGGCAACTATCGTTCCTAAGTCCGTCTGTTCGTATATTTTGTCTAAGAGTACGCCCTGTGTCATTTCTTTTATTGTATTTACTAATATGCTATCTACATTGTTTAGGTCTATACCTTTATCATCTTTATAATAAACGCTTAATTCATCGGATTTATATTTTAAATTTTGAATCTCCATAGCTAAATCACTTACATTATTTGCACGTATGTTGGTTATTCTTCGATATATGTCTGATGGCTCTACATCAGGTTTGTACCGCAATTTGAGTACGCTTTTTATAGATGTCCAATTGTCTGGTTGTGGTAAGTTGATGATGGTATTCTTGGCTTCTCCTTGGATCTTCTCGTAGTATATTGTCCGCACCATACATTTTAGTAATTCTTCATCGGTGACTCCTGATAAGTAGTACTCCACGTTGCTAATAAATGAATTGATGGTCACTTCGCTATGTCCGGTGAAGGTGGACATATGTTTCACTTCTCTTAATACTTTTTCAGTATTCTCACGAGTTACCTCCCTACGCTTCAGTATCTGGTAAGCTGATGACATTTGTTCCAGTTGCTGATTCTTCCGAAGAATTTCCGCTGTTAGTTCCTCTGTCGTCGACATTTTCAATCCTTGTCTATTGTTGTTGTAGAATTCGGTTTTGTCTTTTTTCATAAAGTTAATTTCTTTTTTTTTTCACTGTCTCGTTGGATGTGTTTTGTTTCTTATTCTTCACACTACTTTATTATTCTAGCTGGATATATCCATAAGCTAGTTAGATGTAATGAGAAATTTTTTTATTAAATTTGATTTCACAGGTACTAAGTAAATTTTAAATATGTACTTTTAATTTCACTGCGTTATTTTAACAAATTATATTCGAATCACTGGATAACCCGTTTTAGAGTTATCCTACCGACTGCGCCAAATAAAGAAGTGTCCGAGCTTAGTATTAAAAAAAAACTTTATTCAAAAAACTCAACTCAAAAACTTAGAGCAATAATAGATGTGGTTGACTTGACGGTCAACGGAAAAAAGCACTCCTTAAACAATCTATGGTAACTTATATATATCGTGTCATTATGATAAGTCAGCACTTTGTGCTTTTGCTTTTGCACAAGACAAAGAACTGCCTAAGACCACCCAGCTATTCCTTATCTTGGTCACATGGTTATTCAACACGTTTCGTGGAGATAACTATTTTCGTCCGACAGAAACGTGTCATATCGGTCTTTTGTGGATGCTTCGTTTGGGGATGCTGAAGTATACATAACTAGCGCGCTATGTGTGATTTTCTTTGCAGCTTGTATGCGAAAATTTATCTTTTTTGGCTTTTCTTCTGGAGGTGTAGTTAACAGAGTTACATATAAATTTTTTTTAAATGTACCCAATTTTCTTCAAATTTTATACATATTTGTATCTCCGATTAGATATTTTACAAGAAAAATTTTTAGTTTTTATGGGCCGTTTTTCTAGCTGCTGTTTATATTCTGTAGGCGTACTTTGGTAGCAAATGAACATGTTTTTTATGTCAGAGATATCGGAGAGAACAGAGAAATTACCGTTCTGATAAATCCAAAATTTTATTTCTGATCATAGATGTTTGATCAAAAAAATTAACTGCTTTGTTTTTCTTAGTATCCGAGAAAAGTTAAAAAAAATGTTTTTTCTCGTAAATATAAAAAAACGCACATCTGAATTTTGACAGAAAATTTATTTTTCCAATTATTGTGGCGTAAAAAAAACGCGCAAAGTTATCTCCATGAGTTTTCATGTTTGTTACAAAAAAAATTATTTTTTATTGGATTAATAATTGTACAAAAGAGCTCATCGAACATTCTCTAATTTTTTATTTGTTTCGTGTTTCTGGTAAGTGGTTTCAGTATTCAGTGATTCAGTTTTAGTTGCATATTGCATTTTACATCATTTAGGTTTTCGCATGGGGTTGTTTATTTTGTTCTATTTGGATAAAGTAAAGCAAAAAATGAATTATTTTTAGAAGTATATGTGTTAATTATCATGGTCTTACCGTACATTGATAAAGATATCTGAGTATTATTTATAATAAACGCAAAAAAATGATAACAAGACGTCCAAGAATTAAGGCCTCGGCCAATCTAATGAGTTCCAAAAGAAAAACTAAGTCACTGATTGGGGAGGATAAAAAGCCAATTGGGGAAGATGAAAATAAATCTGTAATTATTACTAATTCAGATTTGATTGACAAAGAAGCAGATTCCCTTATTTCAAATGTTAAAATTATAGATGATAAATGTGCAGACCACTTAAAAGGTGAAAGTCAACTAAAAGAACGGCTAAAGGTACCAATCCTTGGGGACTCGACACACCTGCCAGGAAAAATTGACATATCTCTTGTGCAACCTGGTAATGCAAAATTACAGACTTCTCCAATCAGCGTTATGAATTCTATTGAAACCCGATCCACGGCTGAACATCCAAATTCACTGATTCATGAAAAAACTGGGGATCAAAATGAAATGGTTAATCTTAATGGGAATATCTCTGCCGTAGAACCAGTTTCACAATCAATAAAAGAAATGCACTCGACAAAGAACTCGTCTCCCACTGTAGTCACTAAAGAAGAATCTTTTAAATGTCCCAGAAACCTTGATTATAATCCAACTACTTGTGCTAACGAAGATATGATTAGCTCTGATATAGAGGAAAGTGTTATACAAATGGATCTACAAAAATCGATATCAGACTTCCCAATGTCTCCTAGTAAATGTAGACAACGGATACGTCCGACACCAATATTTGGCCAACGGAGAAATAGTTTTGTTGGCAACAGTCCATCTCCACATACCGAAGACGAGCACATTGTTAGAAGAGAACGGAATCCATCCACTTCGTTGAGCAACAGTAGCACTATACACTATAACCCTGTCCCAGTACACAAATTTTTTCCAGGATGTGGCAGCATTGGACGAATACGAACGGAGTCAGGCTGTTCCACCTTTTCCGATTCTCATTCTAGAGATTATGGCATAAAACCCCGAAAATCTGCACTTGAAGAACAACGTGCTCTTACACGGAAGGATTTCCTATCCCGCTTTAATGGGGATGTTCCGGATAAATCCTTGTTAAAAATGGTCGACCTTATTTACTATAATCCACTTACTAATCCGATGGAGCAGAAGTCTGTAATTCGAGACACCGATTTAGTAAAGGATGAAGCTAAAAGCTTAGCAGATGAAAAAAATTATCCATCTTCGGAGCAGATATCACTTGCTGCACCTGTACCACAATTAAAACTGGGTTCTAACGGTGAAATGATGATTGACGAAACAAGTTTAGTAATTGAAACTACAGCTGAGAAAGAGGCCCGTAAGATTTTAGCCAATTCAAGTTTAATATATTTGGACGAGAACACTGGAAATAATGGATTCTACAAAAGGCAAAAGAGAACAAAAGACTGGCCTCCTGAAGAGACAATAAAATTTTACAGATGTCTACAGACGGTGGGTACAGACTTTTCACTTATGCTTACACTATTTCCTAAACGCAGTCGTCGTGATTTAAAGCTTAAATTTAAAAAAGAGGAACGCTGCAATTTAAATCTGATAAACAAAGCTCTGCTTTACCCTAAAATATTCAATATAGATGAATTAAAAGTGCAATTAGAGACTGAGGAGCAAGAACGGATTGATGCTGAAAAACGATGGAAGGAAATTAAAGCCCAAGGGGCAAAAACAGTTAAAAAAGTCTTAAATGCTGCCAGCCCAGCTGTAAGAGTAATCTCTGATGGGGAAGGAATTTATCAAAATGAAAATATAACTAAGCGAAAACTTGGCAAAAGAGCAAAAACTGTTAAGGTGAATAAAAGCTCAGAAATTCCGAACAGAAAAAAACGGTCTAAGAAAAGTAAAGCTGTTGATATAAATACAGTTGAGAACACTTTTCAACTTGAACCATGCCAAACGAAAAAATATATATATTCCAATGATAGTGAAAATACTAAAACGGAACCCTTAATGGAAGAAGTGGACAACCATCAACTAGAACAAGATTTAACAGACATTTTACAAGATGATGGTGTCGATACTGATATGTTGCTAATTCTCACAGAGCTAGCTCACGGATCACTGGTTTTTATGTCGAGCATAGATCCAAGTAATCCCGAAATGGCTGTGAATGAAATTTATAGAATGAACAACGAAACTGGTGTGTTGTTCGAAAAGCCCTTGGACTTACCAGATGACATTATACAGCGTATATTGTCTGTGATGAGCTAAATTACAAACCTAGCAGAATTTGTATTATTTATATAAATTAATATTATAATATTCCAATGCATTTATAATAGAGCACAATTACGAAATGTGAAATTAAAAATTTTAATTTAAACAAAGCAAAACTCCAATACATTTGTATTGATAACTATATTCCTATGTTAGATTTTCCTTGGTATCTGGTTATGGATTGCTAAAATACATCTAGCTGCGATTATGGCGGTTACCGTCACCTCGACGTACGACATCTTTATATTCATCGAGATTCCGAAGGCGTCTTAAGTAGTCTGGGTCTTCATTTTCCATGATTATCTCTTCAACTGCTTTGTCTTGATCTTCTTTTTGATTTGGGTCTTCTGTCTGAGCTAGAAGTTGAGCTTGGTTCATTGCCTCCACCTTTTGCGCGTCGGGAAATATGCCTTCGTCGACCCGCTGCTGATAAAACTCTCCAACTGTCATCACTGGCAAACTCGGATAGCCCAAACCGAATACAGCTTTTTGTGTCTTATTGCGGGTAATAATAAATGGTTTTAAAGCCATGGGTTGTTGATACTCCTTAAATTTAGACTGTTTTTTCATTTCTCCACCAATTTCTAGGTTTTTTATTTCAACCATTTGCTTTTCCAAAGTGAGACTTTCTAATTCGTCACTGGTATCGAGAATACTATTAGAAAGAAATTTCAAAAAAAATTCCCTCTTAACTTCATCTTCGACTGTAGGATTTTTAATGGTTTCTTTCATAGAAGTTATGTATTCTTCAAGTTCTTTTCTTTTGCTAAATTTAGCAATTTTCTCATTTCTAGCTTGTGCAGCGTGCTGTAATTGAGCAAATTCGTCACGATCTGTAAGCTCCTCCTTGTTAATTTTAATCAAGCCATAATCTTTTGCTTCATCGCAAAGCTCATACTCTTGGCATCGCTTTAAGAAATCTCTAAAAATGAAAATTATTTGAAATTGGAGGAAAATGTCTACAAATTTGTTGTTAGCTTACTTAAAGTAAATTTCTGCAATTTCCAAAACTTTTAGCCGATTGCTTCCATTTAACTTCATAGAAAGTTTTCCCAGAAAAAACGGTAGTAGAAGATACTGCAATGAATCCGTGGAAACTTCATCGATTAGCTCATTTGAGCTAAACATTTCTATGTCGTTTACAAGCTGTGTGGCTTGTTCGAAGGACTTGATAGCCTTTTTCACCATTTCCTTTGAAGGTAGGTTGGGTTTTATAATGAATAAAATAACATTTACAATTGTAAACATTTCAATACATACCTGGAAATTCATGCTATTAAAGGAAAGAGATGTTGCTTCTAATTCTTTAAAAATGTTCCACCCTTCCAAGAAAACATCCTTAAGTAATAGATCTTCCTGTAGCACAGACACAGCCATCGTTATAAGCTCAACCTTTCAAAAAATTTCTTCGGCGACGACGTTATTTTGACATAAAATAATAGTTGAAAGCGGCACGTTTATTTATCACAAATTTATGTATACACTATTTGCTAGAGATAGTTATCAAAAAACGTCAACCATTTTTGCCAAAACAATGGGCTATTTGAATAAAATTCGAATCTGTAGGTGTATTTTATTCGACTATTCGAAAAAGTTTCGCAGCTATTGTGTTTGCTTTGCGTCGTTTTCCTTCCGCAGAATTTTAATGTTAATTTTTTTTTCGTAAAACTCTGCCCCAAATTTTTTTTTGGCTGTCAAGTTGTTCGTTTCCCCTTCAAAACGACTCTACCGTAGAGCTAAATCAGCTCTTGATATTTTGGGAGATTTACCCCTCTTTATACTAGCACAACAACAACACATGCACAAAAAAATGTAAACAAAAGATTTTCGCCTTCATGTTCGATTTCCTTTTTGAAAAGTTCTGCGGTCGAGCGCGATTTTGGGGTAGAGTTTTTATGAAATAAAATTTAACATAAATCTGCGTCCGAGTCCGAGCTGAGATTTTTCCTTGGCAATGAAAAACAAAAGACGAGAAGCGTTTGTTTACACTGGCCGTGTTTTTTCTTTATTTTGGAGATATCTGAGTTCCGAGATATTGATAAATCCGATATTTGTTTTCTCTGATCAGAGCTGTCAGATCAAAAAATTATCTGCTGTATATTATTTTTCATCTAAATGCTCCATAGTAGTTGACATGTCCAATGTTTAAAGAAATAAACAACTACAGCTGTGTTCTGTAATTTTTTCATAGTAAAAAGATCAGAATTATCAGAGCGCAAAAAAAGCCTCAGAGAAAAGAGAGTTCGTGCGGAATGAAAAAAAAACATTTGAATTCTGACATTTAAATTATCTCTCCGATTATTCGGACATGTAAAAAGAAAACAGCCATTTTATTATGGTGCTCTAACAATTGAAACGCCTACTGGGCCGATTATGTATCTGTCGTATTTCGACTTACGACAAGTCGAAGTCCTCAAAGTCGTAATATCAACTATAAAAATTCTTGAAGCATGTACGACAAAAAAATTTTCGAATTAAAACTATTGCTGTATTGCTTTGGCAAAGCCGGCTTAGCTATACAACGCAACAGCTTTTGGCTTTAAATTTTCGATGCATTTTAATTGTTATGTGTGTTAAACAACACACCGCCTTACGGTGAGCGCTATAACTAAAAAATGGCTTGCTTTGCCAAAGCAATACAGCTTTGCCCGTTAGCGCCATTTCGATATTAGCTGCATTTTATTTGCCAAGCGAATTCGGAATTCGAATGTCAAAACCAGCCAAACAGCAGGTTTTCACAATTCCAAAGAAGAAGAATTCGACAGTGCAATTCCAACAGCTAAAATAGCCGTATTTTATTGCCGATGAATAAGGAATTACAACAACAATTGCACTGTCGAATACCTTCTTTGGAGTTTGAAACCCTGCTGTTTAATTGGTTTTGACATTCGAATTCCTTATTCGGATTCCAATTAAATACAGCTTTTGTTGTTGTTTATAACGAAACGTTAAAATAACGTTAACGTTAAAATAAAATTAGAGCTTGGTTTGGAAAGTTATACATTTTACAAGATGATGGTGTCGATACTGATATGTTGCTAATTCTCACAGAGCTAGCTCACGGATCACTGGTTTTTATGTCGAGCATAGATCCAAGTAATCCCGAAATGGCTGTGAATGAAATTTATAGAATGAACAACGCAACTGGTGTGTTGTTCAAAAAGCCCTTGGACTTACCAGATGATTTTATAAAGCGTATATTGTCTGTGATGAGCTAAATTACAAACCTAGCAGAATTTGTATTATTTATATAAATTAATATTATAATATTCCAATTCATTTATAATAGAGCACAATTACGAAATGTGAAATTAAAAATTTTAATTTAAACAAAGCAAAACTCCAATACATTTGTATTGATAACTATATTCCTATGTTAGATTTTCCTTGGTATCTGGTTATGGATTGCTAAAATACATCTAGCTGCGATTATACATTTTTATAATATTGGTGTTTTTGAATATTTAAAAAACTATTTACCTACATGGTTTTTTTATATAAAACTAATATTTCTATTAATTAAATTTAATATTCTATGTAAGCAACGAAATTATTTTTGACAAAATTACAAATACGTAGTTATCAAAAAAACGCAAAAAGGTTGGCGCTGCTCGCATCATTCAAATAAATGTAGCAGTATAATGGATTAAAAATCTGAAATATTTTGTTTTAATTTTAGTAATGATCTTATAAATAACATAAAAAAATTAAAAATTATTAATTTAAAGTTAGTTATGCGTTTGATTTCATATAAAAATAATCATTGGTCTCCAAATCGCCGCGGTGCACAGTCGCGCGGAGTTGAATACTTGTGTTTGCGCACGAAAAAATTAATAAACATAAGTGCTATTATTTAAATAACGGTTCACGCGGTCGCTCGGTCATCAAGTGCAAAGTGCAGTGTGTGGTGTCCCTGTGCCCCATCCTCAACAGCGCAGCTAAATTCTAGTTCTTTAGCAATTAGAATAACGGATTGTGAGTATTTGTTTCTTCTGGTGATTTAACTCATTTTGTCGTGAAGGCATAACACTCGCGACAAATTTTGTGTTAATAATCTATTTGGAGACATCCACTTCTCTCAATTCGGTTAAAATAAGCGGTAAGTTATGTTTTTGAAGTGAAATTACTTTAGCGACGGTAAGGAGAAAATTTAGTATGGTATCAAAAATAAAATTGTGTTACGTTTTTGTGTTCGGATTTTGTGTAAAGTTTTTGTGTTATTGTGTTATAGATTGAATTATGGGAACTAAGCGATTTTTCAATCGATTTGTTTAAAATTCGGTATGTAGGAGTAATATGCGACTACAAGACTTCTTCCTATGGAAATTCTGGGATCTGGCCAATAGGGTCTGGAATTTTGGGAACCAAGCCATTTCTCAAGGGATTCGTATGAAACTCGGAATGTAGGACTAATATGCGACTATAAGATTTGTTCCTATGGAAATTCTGGGATCTGGCCAATAGGGTCTGGAATTTTTGGAACCAAGCCATTTCTCAAGGGATTCGTATGAAACTAGGAATATAGGACTAATATGCGACTATAAGATTTGTTCCTATGGAAATTCTGGGATCTGACCAATAGCGTTTGTAGTTTTAGGAACTAAGCCATTTCTCAAGCGATTAGTATGAAACTCGGAAAATAGGACTTACATCCGACTATAAGACTTGGTGCTATGGTAATTCTGGGATCTGGCCAATAGGGTCGGAAATTTTTGAAACTAAACCATTTCTCATCGTCAACTCATCTCATCATTAATCGTAATATCGGAAACAACGTCAAAAAAATTTTACTTCAACCGAGCGTAAAAGTTACACGCACTCTTTTTGACGTGACAACGTCTCACTACAAGGTATAATGGGGTGCATGTTCAAAATGTAAAATGTCACACTGTTAAGTGAGCCACTTTTAAATGTCAGTACGTTGGGAACTAAGCCATTTCCCAAGCGATTCGCATGAAATTCGGAATGTAGGACTAAGATGCGACTATAAGACTTCTTCCTATTATAATTCGGCAATATGTTCATTATGGTCTGGAATTTCTGGAACGCAGTAATTTCTCAAGCTATTCGCATGAAATTCGGAATGTAGGACTAAGATGCTACTGCAAGGCTTCTTCCTATGAAAATTCTGGATTATGATCATTATGGTCGGGAATTTCTGGAACAAAGCAATATCTCAAGCGATTCGCATGAAATTCGGAATGTAGGACTAAGATGCGACTGCAAGGCTTCTTTCTATGGAAATTCCGGAATATGATGATTATGGTCTGGAATTGCTGGAACAAAACAATTTCTCAAGCGATTCGCATGAAATTCGAAATGCAGGACTAACATGCGACTATAAGACTTCTTCCTATGGAAATTCTGGAATATGATCATTATTGTCTGTAATTTCTGGAACAAAGAAATTTCTCAAGCGATTCGCATGAAATTCGGAATGCTGGACTAAGATTCGACTATAATATTTCTTGCAATGGAAATTCTGGAATATGATCATTATGGTCTGTAATTTCTGGAACAAAGAAATTTCTCAAGCGATTAGTATGAAACTCGGAATATAGGACTTACATCCGACTATAAGACTTGGTCCTATGGAAATTCTGGGATCTGGCCAATAGGGTCGGAAATTTTTTTAAACTAAGCCATTTCTCATTGCATCTCATCTCATCATTAATCGTAATATCAGCAACAACGTCAAAAAATTTTTACTTCAACCGAGCGTAAAAGTTACACGCACTCTTTTTGACGTGACAACGTCTCACTACAAGGTATAATGGGGTGCATGTTCAAAAAGAAAATGTTAAGTGAGACACTGTTAAGCGTCACACTGTTAAGTGAGCCACTTTTAAATGTCAGTACTTTGGGAACTAAGCCATTTCCCAAGCGATTCGCATGAAATTCGGAATGTAGGGCTAAGATACGACTATAAGACTTCTTCCTATTATAATTCGGCAATATGTTCATTATGGTCTGGAATTTCTGGAACGCAGCAATTTCTCAAGCGATTCGCATGAAATTCGGAATGTAGGACTAAGATGCGACTAAAACACTTGTTCCTATGGACATTCTGGAATAGGATATTTTTGGTCTGAAATTTCTGGAGCAAAGCAATTTTTCAAGCGATTCGCATGAAATTCGGAATGTAGGACTAAGATGCGACTGCAAGGCTTCTTTCTATGGAAATTTCGGAATATGATCATTATGGTCTGGAATTGCTTGAACAAAGCAATGTCTCAAGCGATTCGCATGAAATTCGAAATGCAGGACTAACATGCGACTATAAGACTTCTTCCTATGGAAATTCTCGAATATGATCATTATGGTCTGTAATTTCTGGAACAAAGAAATTTCTCAAGCGATTCGCATGAAATTCGGAGTGCTGGACTAAGATTCGACTATAAGATTTCTTGCTATGGAAATTCTGGAATATGATCATTATGGTCTGTAATTTCTGGAACAAAGAAATTTCTCAAGGAATGTTAAAATAAGATGCGACTATAAGATTTCTTTCCATGGAAATCCTGGAATATAATCATTATTGTCTGTAATTTCTGGAACAAAGAAATTTCTCAAGCGATTAGTATGAAACTCGGAAAATAGGACTTACATCTGACTATAAGACTTGGTCCTATGGTAATTCTGGGATCTGGCCAATAGGGTCTTAAATTTTTGAAACTAAGCCATTTCTCATCGTCATCTCATCTCATCATTAACCGTAATATCGGAAACAACGTCAAAAAATTTTTACTTCAACCGAGCGTAAAAGTTACACGCACTCTTTTTGACGTGACAACGTCTCACTACAAGGTATAATGGGGTGCATGTTCAAAAAGTAAAATGTTAAGTGAGACACTGTTAAGCGTTACACTGTTAAGTGAGCCACTTTTAAATGTCAGTACTTTGGGAACTAAGCCATTTCCCAAGCGATTCGCATGAAATTCGGAATGTAGGACTAAGATGCGACTATAAGACTTCTTCCTATTATAATTCAGCAATATGTTCATTATGGTCTGGAATTTCTGGAACGCAGCAATTTCTCAAGCGATTCGCATGAAATTCGGAATGTAGGACTAAGATGCTACTGCAAGGCTTCTTCCTATGAAAATTCTGGATTATGATCATTATGGTCGGGAATTTCTGGAACAAAGCAATATTTCAAGCGATTTGCATGAAATTCGGAATGTAGGACTAAGATGCGACTACAACACTTGTTCCTATGGAAATTCTGGAATAGGATCATTATGGTCTGAAATTTCTGCAGCAAAGCAATTTTTCAAGCGATTCGCATGAAATTCGGAATGTAGGACTAAGATGCGACTGCAAGGCTTCTTTCTATGGAAATTCCGGAATATGATCATTATGGTCTGGAATTGCTGGAACAAAACAATTTCTCAAGCGATTCGCATGAAATTCGAAATGCAGGACTAACATGCGACTATAAGACTTCTTCCTATGGAAGTTCTGGAATATGATCATTATGGTCTGTAATTTCTGGAACAAAGAAATTTCTCAAGCGATTCGCATGAAATTCGGAATGCTGGACTAAGATTCGACTATAAGATTTCTTGCAATGGAAATTCTGGAATATGATCATTATGGTCTGTAATTTCTGGAACAAAGAAATTTCTCAAGCGATTAGTATGAAACTCGGAATATAGGACTTACATCCGACTATAAGACTTGGTCCTATGGAAATTCTGGGATCTGGCCAATAGGGTCGGAAATTTTTTTAAACTAAGCCATTTCTCATCGTCATCTCATCTCATCATTAATCGTAATATCGGCAACAACGTCAAAAAAATTTTACTTCAACCGAGCGTAAAAGTTACACGCACTCTTTTTGACGTGACAACGTCTCACTACAAGGTATAATGGGGTGCATGTTCAAAAAGTAAAATGTTAAGTGAGACACTGTTAAGCGTCACACTGTTAAGTGAGCCACTTTTAAATGTCAGTACTTTGGGAACTAAGCCATTTCCCAAGCGATTCGCATGAAATTCGGAATGTAGGGCTAAGATACGACTATAAGACTGCTAAGATACGACTATAAGACATCTTCCTATTATAATTCGGCAATATGTTCATTATGGTCTGGAATTTCTGGAACGCAGCAATTTTTCAAGCGATTCGCATGAAATTCGGAATGTAGGACTAAGATGCGACTGCAAGGCTTCTTTCTATGGAAATTTCGGAATATGATCATTATGGTCTGGAATTGCTTGAACAAAGCAATTTCTCAAGCGATTCGCATGAAATTCGAAATGCAGGACTAACATGCGACTATAAGACTTCTTCCTATGGAAATTCTCGAATATGATCATTATGGTCTGTAATTTCTGGAACAAAGAAATTTCTCAAGCGATTCGCATGAAATTCGGAATGCTGTACTAAGATTCGACTATAAGATTTCTTGCTATGGAAATTCTGGAATATGATCATTATGGTCTGTAATTTCTGGAACAAAGAAATTTCTCAAGGAATGTTAAAATAAGATGCGACTATAAGATTTCTTCCCATGGAAATTCTGGAATATAATCATTGTTGTCTGGAATTTCTGGAACAAAGCAATTTTTCAAGCGATTCGCATGAAATTTGGAATGTAGGACTAAAGTGTGACTATAAGATTTCTTCTTATGGAAATTCTGGGATCTGACCAATAGCGTTTGTAGTTTTAGGAACTAAGCCATTTCTCTAGCGATTAGTATGAAACTCGGAAAATAGGACTTACATCCGACTATAAGACTTGGTCCTATGGTAATTCTGGGATCTGGCCAATAGGGTCGGAAATTTTTGAAACTAAGCCATTTCTCATCGTCATCTCATCTCATCATTAATCGTAATATCGGAAACAACGTGAAAAAATTTTTACTTCAACCGAGCGTAAAAGTTACACGCACTCCTTTTGACGTGACAACGTCTCACTACAAGGTATAATGGGGTGCATGTTCAAAAAGTAAAATGTTAAGTGAGACACTGTTAAGCGTCACATTGTTAAGTGAGCCACTTTTAAATGTCGGTACTTTGGGAACTAAGCCATTTCCCAAGCGATTCGCATGAAATTCGGAATGTAGGGCTAAGATGCGACTATAAGACTTCTTCCTATTATAATTCGGCAATATGTTCATTATGGTCTGGAATTTCTGGAACGCAGCAATTTCTCAAGTGATTCGCATGAAATTCGGAATGTAGGACTAAGATGCGACTACAACACTTGTTCCTATGGAAATTCTGGAATAGGATCATTTTGATCTGGAATTTCTGGAGCAAAGCAATTTTTCAAGCGATTCGCATGAAATTCGGAATGTAGGACTAAGATGCGACTGCAAGGCTTCTTTCTATGGAAATTTCGGAATATGATCATTATGGTCTGGAATTGCTTGAACAAAGCAATTTCTCAAGCGATTCGCATGAAATTCGAAATGCAGGACTAACATGCGACTATAAGACTTCTTCCTATGGAAATTCTCGAATATGATCATTATGTTATCAAAAAAACGCAAAAAGGTTGGCGCTGCTCGCATCATTCAAATAAATGTAGCAGTATAATGGATTAAAAATCTGAAATATTTTGTTTTTATTTTAGTAATGATCTTATAAATAACATAAAAAAATTAAAAATTATTAATTTAAAGTTAGTTATGCGTTTGATTTCATATAAAAATTATCATTGGTCTCCAAATCGCCGCGGTGCACAGTCGCGCGTAGTTGAATACTTGTGTTTGCGCACGAAAAAATTAATAAACATAAGTGCTATTATTTAAATAACGGTTCACGCGGTCGCTCGGTCATCAAGTGCAAAGTGCAGTGTGTTATGTCCCTGTGCCCCATCCTCAACAGCGCAGCTAAATTCTAGTTCTTAAGCAATTAGAATAACGGATTGTGAGTATTTGTTTCTTCTGGTGAATTAACTCATTTTGTCGTGAAGGCATAACACTCGCGACAAATTTTGTGTTAATAATCTATTTGGAGACATCCACTTCTCTCAATTCGGTTAAAATAAGCGGTAAGTTATGTTTTTGAAGTGAAATTACTTTAGCGACGGTAAGGAGAAAATTTAGTATGGTATCAAAAATAAAATTGTGTTACGTTTTTGTGTTCGGATATTGTGTAAAGTTTTTGTGTTATTGTGTTATAGATTGAATTATGGGAACTAAGCGATTTTTCAATCGATTTGTTTAAAATTCGGTATGTAGGAGTAATATGCGACTACAAGACTTCTTCCTATGGAAATTCTGGGATCTGGCCAATAGGGTCTGGAATTTTGGGAACCAAGCCATTTCTCAAGGGATTCGTATGAAACTCGGAATGTAGGACTAATATGCGACTATAAGATTTGTTCCTATGGAAATTCTGGGATCTGGCCAATAGGGTCTGGAATTTTTGGAACCAAGCCATTTCTCAAGGGATTCGTATGAAACTAGGAATATAGGACTAATATGCGACTATAAGATTTGTTCCTATGGAAATTCTGGGATCTGACCAATAGCGTTTGTAGTTTTAGGAACTAAGCCATTTCTCAAGCGATTAGTATGAAACTCGGAAAATAGGACTTACATCCGACTATAAGACTTGGTGCTATGGTAATTCTGGGATCTGGCCAATAGGTCGGAAATTTTTGAAACTAAAATTTTTTTTTCGTCAACTCATCTCATCATTAATCGTAATATCGGAAACAACGTCAAAAAAATTTTACTTCAACCGAGCGTAAAAGTTACACGCACTCTTTTTGACGTGACAACGTCTCACTACAAGGTATAATGGGGTGCATGTTCAAAATGTACAATGTCACACTGTTAAGTGAGCCACTTTTAAATGTCAGTACGTTGGGAACTAAGCCATTTCCCAAGCGATTCGCATGAAATTCGGAATGTAGGACTAAGATGCGACTATAAGACTTCTTCCTATTATAATTCGGCAATATGTTCATTATGGTCTGGAATTTCTGGAACGCAGTAATTTCTCAAGCTATTCGCATGAAATTCGGAATGTAGGACTAAGATGCTACTGCAAGGCTTCTTCCTATGAAAATTCTGGATTATGATCATTATGGTCGGGAATTTCTGGAACAAAGCAATATCTCAAGCGATTCGCATGAAATTCGGAATGTAGGACTAAGATGCGACTGCAAGGCTTCTTTCTATGGAAATTCCGGAATATGATCATTATGGTCTGGAATTGCTGGAACAAAACAATTTCTCAAGCGATTCGCATGAAATTCGAAATGCAGGACTAACATGCGACTATAAGACTTCTTCCTATGGAAATTCTGGAATATGATCATTATTGTCTGTAATTTCTGGAACAAAGAAATTTCTCAAGCGATTCGCATGAAATTCGGAATGCTGGACTAAGATTCGACTATAATATTTCTTGCAATGGAAATTCTGGAATATGATCATTATGGTCTGTAATTTCTGGAACAAAGAAATTTCTCAAGCGATTAGTATGAAACTCGGAATATAGGACTTACATCCGACTATAAGACTTGGTCCTATGGAAATTCTGGGATCTGGCCAATAGGGTCGGAAATTTTTTTAAACTAAGCCATTTCTCATTGCATCTCATCTCATCATTAATCGTAATATCAGCAACAACGTCAAAAAATTTTTACTTCAACCGAGCGTAAAAGTTACACGCACTCTTTTTGACGTGACAACGTCTCACTACAAGGTATAATGGGGTGCATGTTCAAAAAGAAAATGTTAAGTGAGACACTGTTAAGCGTCACACTGTTAAGTGAGCCACTTTTAAATGTCAGTACTTTGGGAACTAAGCCATTTCCCAAGCGATTCGCATGAAATTCGGAATGTAGGGCTAAGATACGACTATAAGACTTCTTCCTATTATAATTCGGCAATATGTTCATTATGGTCTGGAATTTCTGGAACGCAGCAATTTCTCAAGCGATTCGCATGAAATTCGGAATGTAGGACTAAGATGCGACTAAAACACTTGTTCCTATGGACATTCTGGAATAGGATATTTTTGGTCTGAAATTTCTGGAGCAAAGCAATTTTTCAAGCGATTCGCATGAAATTCGGAATGTAGGACTAAGATGCGACTGCAAGGCTTCTTTCTATGGAAATTTCGGAATATGATCATTATGGTCTGGAATTGCTTGAACAAAGCAATGTCTCAAGCGATTCGCATGAAATTCGAAATGCAGGACTAACATGCGACTATAAGACTTCTTCCTATGGAAATTCTCGAATATGATCATTATGGTCTGTAATTTCTGGAACAAAGAAATTTCTCAAGCGATTCGCATGAAATTCGGAGTGCTGGACTAAGATTCGACTATAAGATTTCTTGCTATGGAAATTCTGGAATATGATCATTATGGTCTGTAATTTCTGGAACAAAGAAATTTCTCAAGGAATGTTAAAATAAGATGCGACTATAAGATTTCTTTCCATGGAAATCCTGGAATATAATCATTATTGTCTGTAATTTCTGGAACAAAGAAATTTCTCAAGCGATTAGTATGAAACTCGGAAAATAGGACTTACATCTGACTATAAGACTTGGTCCTATGGTAATTCTGGGATCTGGCCAATAGGGTCTTAAATTTTTGAAACTAAGCCATTTCTCATCGTCATCTCATCTCATCATTAACCGTAATATCGGAAACAACGTCAAAAAATTTTTACTTCAACCGAGCGTAAAAGTTACACGCACTCTTTTTGACGTGACAACGTCTCACTACAAGGTATAATGGGGTGCATGTTCAAAAAGTAAAATGTTAAGTGAGACACTGTTAAGCGTTACACTGTTAAGTGAGCCACTTTTAAATGTCAGTACTTTGGGAACTAAGCCATTTCCCAAGCGATTCGCATGAAATTCGGAATGTAGGACTAAGATGCGACTATAAGACTTCTTCCTATTATAATTCAGCAATATGTTCATTATGGTCTGGAATTTCTGGAACGCAGCAATTTCTCAAGCGATTCGCATGAAATTCGGAATGTAGGACTAAGATGCTACTGCAAGGCTTCTTCCTATGAAAATTCTGGATTATGATCATTATGGTCGGGAATTTCTGGAACAAAGCAATATTTCAAGCGATTTGCATGAAATTCGGAATGTAGGACTAAGATGCGACTACAACACTTGTTCCTATGGAAATTCTGGAATAGGATCATTATGGTCTGAAATTTCTGCAGCAAAGCAATTTTTCAAGCGATTCGCATGAAATTCGGAATGTAGGACTAAGATGCGACTGCAAGGCTTCTTTCTATGGAAATTCCGGAATATGATCATTATGGTCTGGAATTGCTGGAACAAAACAATTTCTCAAGCGATTCGCATGAAATTCGAAATGCAGGACTAACATGCGACTATAAGACTTCTTCCTATGGAAGTTCTGGAATATGATCATTATGGTCTGTAATTTCTGGAACAAAGAAATTTCTCAAGCGATTCGCATGAAATTCGGAATGCTGGACTAAGATTCGACTATAAGATTTCTTGCAATGGAAATTCTGGAATATGATCATTATGGTCTGTAATTTCTGGAACAAAGAAATTTCTCAAGCGATTAGTATGAAACTCGGAATATAGGACTTACATCCGACTATAAGACTTGGTCCTATGGAAATTCTGGGATCTGGCCAATAGGGTCGGAAATTTTTTTAAACTAAGCCATTTCTCATCGTCATCTCATCTCATCATTAATCGTAATATCGGCAACAACGTCAAAAAAATTTTACTTCAACCGAGCGTAAAAGTTACACGCACTCTTTTTGACGTGACAACGTCTCACTACAAGGTATAATGGGGTGCATGTTCAAAAAGTAAAATGTTAAGTGAGACACTGTTAAGCGTCACACTGTTAAGTGAGCCACTTTTAAATGTCAGTACTTTGGGAACTAAGCCATTTCCCAAGCGATTCGCATGAAATTCGGAATGTAGGGCTAAGATACGACTATAAGACTGCTAAGATACGACTATAAGACATCTTTCTATTATAATTCGGCAATATGTTCATTATGGTCTGGAATTTCTGGAACGCAGCAATTTTTCAAGCGATTCGCATGAAATTCGGAATGTAGGACTAAGATGCGACTGCAAGGCTTCTTTCTATGGAAATTTCGGAATATGATCATTATGGTCTGGAATTGCTTGAACAAAGCAATTTCTCAAGCGATTCGCATGAAATTCGAAATGCAGGACTAACATGCGACTATAAGACTTCTTCCTATGGAAATTCTCGAATATGATCATTATGGTCTGTAATTTCTGGAACAAAGAAATTTCTCAAGCGATTCGCATGAAATTCGGAATGCTGTACTAAGATTCGACTATAAGATTTCTTGCTATGGAAATTCTGGAATATGATCATTATGGTCTGTAATTTCTGGAACAAAGAAATTTCTCAAGGAATGTTAAAATAAGATGCGACTATAAGATTTCTTCCCATGGAAATTCTGGAATATAATCATTGTTGTCTGGAATTTCTGGAACAAAGCAATTTTTCAAGCGATTCGCATGAAATTTGGAATGTAGGACTAAAGTGTGACTATAAGATTTCTTCTTATGGAAATTCTGGGATCTGACCAATAGCGTTTGTAGTTTTAGGAACTAAGCCATTTCTCTAGCGATTAGTATGAAACTCGGAAAATAGGACTTACATCCGACTATAAGACTTGGTCCTATGGTAATTCTGGGATCTGGCCAATAGGGTCGGAAATTTTTGAAACTAAGCCATTTCTCATCGTCATCTCATCTCATCATTAATCGTAATATCGGAAACAACGTGAAAAAATTTTTACTTCAACCGAGCGTAAAAGTTACACGCACTCCTTTTGACGTGACAACGTCTCACTACAAGGTATAATGGGGTGCATGTTCAAAAAGTAAAATGTTAAGTGAGACACTGTTAAGCGTCACATTGTTAAGTGAGCCACTTTTAAATGTCGGTACTTTGGGAACTAAGCCATTTCCCAAGCGATTCGCATGAAATTCGGAATGTAGGGCTAAGATGCGACTATAAGACTTCTTCCTATTATAATTCGGCAATATGTTCATTATGGTCTGGAATTTCTGGAACGCAGCAATTTCTCAAGTGATTCGCATGAAATTCGGAATGTAGGACTAAGATGCGACTACAACACTTGTTCCTATGGAAATTCTGGAATAGGATCATTTTGATCTGGAATTTCTGGAGCAAAGCAATTTTTCAAGCGATTCGCATGAAATTCGGAATGTAGGACTAAGATGCGACTGCAAGGCTTCTTTCTATGGAAATTTCGGAATATGATCATTATGGTCTGGAATTGCTTGAACAAAGCAATTTCTCAAGCGATTCGCATGAAATTCGAAATGCAGGACTAACATGCGACTATAAGACTTCTTCCTATGGAAATTCTCGAATATGATCATTATGTTATCAAAAAAACGCAAAAAGGTTGGCGCTGCTCGCATCATTCAAATAAATGTAGCAGTATAATGGATTAAAAATCTGAAATATTTTGTTTTTATTTTAGTAATGATCTTATAAATAACATAAAAAAATTAAAAATTATTAATTTAAAGTTAGTTATGCGTTTGATTTCATATAAAAATTATCATTGGTCTCCAAATCGCCGCGGTGCACAGTCGCGCGTAGTTGAATACTTGTGTTTGCGCACGAAAAAATTAATAAACATAAGTGCTATTATTTAAATAACGGTTCACGCGGTCGCTCGGTCATCAAGTGCAAAGTGCAGTGTGTTATGTCCCTGTGCCCCATCCTCAACAGCGCAGCTAAATTCTAGTTCTTAAGCAATTAGAATAACGGATTGTGAGTATTTGTTTCTTCTGGTGAATTAACTCATTTTGTCGTGAAGGCATAACACTCGCGACAAATTTTGTGTTAATAATCTATTTGGAGACATCCACTTCTCTCAATTCGGTTAAAATAAGCGGTAAGTTATGTTTTTGAAGTGAAATTACTTTAGCGACGGTAAGGAGAAAATTTAGTATGGTATCAAAAATAAAATTGTGTTACGTTTTTGTGTTCGGATATTGTGTAAAGTTTTTGTGTTATTGTGTTATAGATTGAATTATGGGAACTAAGCGATTTTTCAATCGATTTGTTTAAAATTCGGTATGTAGGAGTAATATGCGACTACAAGACTTCTTCCTATGGAAATTCTGGGATCTGGCCAATAGGGTCTGGAATTTTGGGAACCAAGCCATTTCTCAAGGGATTCGTATGAAACTCGGAATGTAGGACTAATATGCGACTATAAGATTTGTTCCTATGGAAATTCTGGGATCTGGCCAATAGGGTCTGGAATTTTTGGAACCAAGCCATTTCTCAAGGGATTCGTATGAAACTAGGAATATAGGACTAATATGCGACTATAAGATTTGTTCCTATGGAAATTCTGGGATCTGACCAATAGCGTTTGTAGTTTTAGGAACTAAGCCATTTCTCAAGCGATTAGTATGAAACTCGGAAAATAGGACTTACATCCGACTATAAGACTTGGTGCTATGGTAATTCTGGGATCTGGCCAATAGGTCGGAAATTTTTGAAACTAAAATTTTTTTTTCGTCAACTCATCTCATCATTAATCGTAATATCGGAAACAACGTCAAAAAAATTTTACTTCAACCGAGCGTAAAAGTTACACGCACTCTTTTTGACGTGACAACGTCTCACTACAAGGTATAATGGGGTGCATGTTCAAAATGTACAATGTCACACTGTTAAGTGAGCCACTTTTAAATGTCAGTACGTTGGGAACTAAGCCATTTCCCAAGCGATTCGCATGAAATTCGGAATGTAGGACTAAGATGCGACTATAAGACTTCTTCCTATTATAATTCGGCAATATGTTCATTATGGTCTGGAATTTCTGGAACGCAGTAATTTCTCAAGCTATTCGCATGAAATTCGGAATGTAGGACTAAGATGCTACTGCAAGGCTTCTTCCTATGAAAATTCTGGATTATGATCATTATGGTCGGGAATTTCTGGAACAAAGCAATATCTCAAGCGATTCGCATGAAATTCGGAATGTAGGACTAAGATGCGACTGCAAGGCTTCTTTCTATGGAAATTCCGGAATATGATCATTATGGTCTGGAATTGCTGGAACAAAACAATTTCTCAAGCGATTCGCATGAAATTCGAAATGCAGGACTAACATGCGACTATAAGACTTCTTCCTATGGAAATTCTGGAATATGATCATTATTGTCTGTAATTTCTGGAACAAAGAAATTTCTCAAGCGATTCGCATGAAATTCGGAATGCTGGACTAAGATTCGACTATAATATTTCTTGCAATGGAAATTCTGGAATATGATCATTATGGTCTGTAATTTCTGGAACAAAGAAATTTCTCAAGCGATTAGTATGAAACTCGGAATATAGGACTTACATCCGACTATAAGACTTGGTCCTATGGAAATTCTGGGATCTGGCCAATAGGGTCGGAAATTTTTTTAAACTAAGCCATTTCTCATCGTCATCTCATCTCATCATTAATCGTAATATCAGCAACAACGTCAAAAAATTTTTACTTCAACCGAGCGTAAAAGTTACACGCACTCTTTTTGACGTGACAACGTCTCACTACAAGGTATAATGGGGTGCATGTTCAAAAAGTAAAATGTTAAGTGAGACACTGTTAAGCGTCACACTGTTAAGTGAGCCACTTTTAAATGTCAGTACTTTGGGAACTAAGCCATTTCCCAAGCGATTCGCATGAAATTCGGAATGTAGGGCTAAGATACGACTATAAGACTTCTTCCTATTATAATTCGGCAATATGTTCATTATGGTCTGGAATTTCTGGAACGCAGCAATTTCTCAAGCGATTCGCATGAAATTCGGAATGTAGGACTAAGATGCGACTAAAACACTTGTTCCTATGGACATTCTGGAATAGGATATTTTTGGTCTGAAATTTCTGGAGCAAAGCAATTTTTCAAGCGATTCGCATGAAATTCGGAATGTAGGACTAAGATGGGACTGCAAGGCTTCTTTCTATGGAAATTTCGGAATATGATCATTATGGTCTGGAATTGCTTGAACAAAGCAATGTCTCAAGCGATTCGCATGAAATTCGAAATGCAGGACTAACATGCGACTATAAGACTTCTTCCTATGGAAATTCTCGAATATGATCATTATGGTCTGTAATTTCTGGAACAAAGAAATTTCTCAAGCGATTCGCATGAAATTCGGAATGCTGGACTAAGATTCGACTATAAGATTTCTTGCTATGGAAATTCTGGAATATGATCATTATGGTCTGTAATTTCTGGAACAAAGAAATTTCTCAAGGAATGTTAAAATAAGATGCGACTATAAGATTTCTTTCCATGGAAATCCTGGAATATAATCATTATTGTCTGTAATTTCTGGAACAAAGAAATTTCTCAAGCGATTAGTATGAAACTCGGAAAATAGGACTTACATCCGACTATAAGACTTGGTCCTATGGTAATTCTGGGATCTGGCCAATAGGGTCGGAAATTTTTGAAACTAAGCCATTTCTCATCGTCATCTCATCTCATCATTAATCGTAATATCGGAAACAACGTCAAAAAAATTTTACTTCAACCGAGCGTAAAAGTTACACGCACTCTTTTTGACGTGACAACGTCTCACTACAAGGTATAATGGGGTGCATGTTCAAAAAGTAAAATGTTAAGTGAGACACTGTTAAGCGTTACACTGTTAAGTGAGCCACTTTTAAATATCAGTACTTTGGGAACTAAGCCATTTCCCAAGCGATTCGCATGAAATTCGGAATGTAGGACTAAGATGCGACTATAAGACTTCTTCCTATTATAATTCGGCAATATGTTCATTATGGTCTGGAATTTCTGGAACGCAGCAATTTCTCAAGCGATTCGCATGAAATTCGGAATGTAGGACTAAGATGCTACTGCAAGGCTTCTTCCTATGTAAATTCTGGATTATAATCATTATGGTCGGGAATTTCTGGAACAAAGCAATATTTCAAGCGATTTGCATGAAATTCGGAATGTAGGACTAAGATGCGACTACAACACTTGTTCCTATGGAAATTCTGGAATAGGATCATTATGGTCTGAAATTTCTGCAGCAAAGCAATTTTTCAAGCGATTCGCATGAAATTCGGAATGTAGGACTAAGATGCGACTGCAAGGCTTCTTTCTATGGAAATTCCGGAATATGATCATTATGGTCTGGAATTGCTGGAACAAAACAATTTCTCAAGCGATTCGCATGAAATTCGAAATGCAGGACTAACATGCGACTATAAGACTTCTTCCTATGGAAGTTCTGGAATATGATCATTATGGTCTGTAATTTCTGGAACAAAGAAATTTCTCAAGCGATTCGCATGAAATTCGGAATGCTGGACTAAGATTCGACTATAAGATTTCTTGCAATGGAAATTCTGGAATATGATCATTATGGTCTGTAATTTCTGGAACAAAGAAATTTCTCAAGCGATTAGTATGAAACTCGGAATATAGGACTTACATCCGACTATAAGACTTGGTCCTATGGAAATTCTGGGATCTGGCCAATAGGGTCGGAAATTTTTTTAAACTAAGCCATTTCTCATCGTCATCTCATCTCATCATTAATCGTAATATCGGCAACAACGTCAAAAAAATTTTACTTCAACTTACTTTTAAATGTCAGTACTTTGGGAACTAAACCATTTCCCAAGCGATTCGCATGAAATTCGGAATGTAGGGCTAAGATACGACTATAAGACTGCTAAGATACGACTATAAGACATCTTCCTATTATAATTCGGCAATATGTTCATTATGGTCTGGAATTTCTGGAACGCAGCAATTTTTCAAGCGATTCGCATGAAATTCGGAATGTAGGACTAAGATGCGACTGCAAGGCTTCTTTCTATGGAAATTTCGGAATATGATCATTATGGTCTGGAATTGCTTGAACAAAGCAATTTCTCAAGCGATTCGCATGAAATTCGAAATGCAGGACTAACATGCGACTATAAGACTTCTTCCTATGGAAATTCTCGAATATGATCATTATGGTCTGTAATTTCTGGAACAAAGAAATTTCTCAAGCGATTCGCATGAAATTCGGAATGCTGTACTAAGATTCGACTATAAGATTTCTTGCTATGGAAATTCTGGAATATGATCATTATGGTCTGTAATTTCTGGAACAAAGAAATTTCTCAAGGGATGTTAAAATAAGATGCGACTATAAGATTTCTTCCCATGGAAATTCTGGAATATAATCATTGTTGTCTGGAATTTCTGGAACAAAGCAATTTTTCAAGCGATTCGCATGAAATTTGGAATGTAGGACTAAAGTGTGACTATAAGATTTCTTCTTATGGAAATTCTGGGATCTGACCAATAGCGTTTGTAGTTTTAGGAACTAAGCCATTTCTCTAGCGATTAGTATGAAACTCGGAAAATAGGACTTACATCCGACTATAAGACTTGGTCCTATGGTAATTCTGGGATTTGGCCAATAGGGTCGGAAATTTTTGAAACTAAGCCATTTCTCATCGTCATCTCATCTCATCATTAATCGTAATATCGGAAACAACGTGAAAAAAATTTTTACTTCAACCGAGCGTAAAAGTTACACGCACTCCTTTTGACGTGACAACGTCTCACTACAAGGTATAATGGGGTGCATGTTCAAAAAGTAAAATGTTAAGTGAGACACTGTTAAGCGTCACATTGTTAAGTGAGCCACTTTTAAATGTCGGTACTTTGGGAACTAAGCCATTTCCCAAGCGATTCGCATGAAATTCGGAATGTAGGGCTAAGATGCGACTATAAGACTTCTTCCTATTATAATTCGGCAATATGTTCATTTTGGTCTGGAATTTCTGGAACGCAGCAATTTCTCAAGCGATTCGCATGAAATTCGGAATGTAGGACTAAGATGCGACTACAACACTTGTTCCTATGGAAATTCTGGAATAGGATCATTTTGATCTGGAATTTCTGGAGCAAAGCAATTTTTCAAGCGATTCGCATGAAATTCGGAATGTAGGACTAAGATGCGACTGCAAGGCTTCTTTCTATGGAAATTTCGGAATATGATCATTATGGTCTGGAATTGCTTGAACAAAGCAATTTCTCAAGCGATTCGCATGAAATTCGAAATGCAGGACTAACATGCGACTATAAGACTTCTTCCTATGGAAATTCTCGAATATGATCATTATGTTATCAAAAAAACGCAAAAAGGTTGGCGCTGCTCGCATCATTCAAATAAATGTAGCAGTATAATGGATTAAAAATCTGAAATATTTTGTTTTTATTTTAGTAATGATCTTATAAATAACATAAAAAAATTAAAAATTATTAATTTAAAGTTAGTTATGCGTTTGATTTCATATAAAAATAATCATTGGTCTCCAAATCGCCGCGGTGCACAGTCGCGCGTAGTTGAATACTTGTGTTTGCGCACGAAAAAATTAATAAACATAAGTGCTATTATTTAAATAACGGTTCAAGCGGTCGCTCGGTCATCAAGTGCAAAGTGCAGTGTGTGGTGTCCCTGTGCCCCATCCTCAACAGCGCAGCTAAATTCTAGTTCTTTAGCAATTAGAATAACGGATTGTGAGTATTTGTTTCTTCTGGTGAATTAACTCATTTTGTCATGAAGGCATAACACTCGCGACAAATTTTGTGTTAATAATCTATTTGGAGACATCCACTTCTCTTAATTCGGTTAAAATAAGCGGTAAGTTATGTTTTTGAAGTGAAATTACTTTAGCGACGGTAAGGAGAAAATTTAGTATGGTATCAAAAATAAAATTGTGTTACGTTTTTGTGTTCGGATTTTGTGTAAAGTTTTTGTGTTATTGTGTTATAGATTGAATTATGGGAACTAAGCGATTTTTCAATCGATTTGTTTAAAATTCGGTATGTAGGAGTAATATGCGACTACAAGACTTCTTTCTATGGAAATTCTGGGATCTGGCCAATAGGGTCTGGAATTTTGGGAACCAAGCCATTTCTCAAGGGATTCGTATGAAACTCGGAATGTAGGACTAATATGCGACTATAAGATTTGTTCCTATGGAAATTCTGGGATCTGGCCAATAGGGTCTGGAATTTTTGGAACCAAGCCATTTCTCAAGGGATTCGTATGAAACTAGGAATATAGGACTAATATGCGACTATAAGATTTGTTCCTATGGAAATTCTGGGATCTGACCAATAGCGTTTGTAGTTTTAGGAACTAGGCCATTTCTCAAGCGATTAGTATGAAACTCGGAAAATAGGACTTACATCCGACTATAAGACTTGGTGCTATGGTAATTCTGGGATCTGGCCAATAGGGTCGGAAATTTTTGAAACTAAACCATTTCTCATCGTCAACTCATCTCATCATTAATCGTAATATCGGAAACAACGTCAAAAAAATTTTACTTCAACCGAGCGTAAAAGTTACACGCACTCTTTTTGACGTGACAACGTCTCACTACAAGGTATAATGGGGCGCATGTTCAAAATGTAAAATGTCACACTGTTAAGTGAGCCACTTTTAAATGTCAGTACGTTGGGAACTAAGCCATTTCCCAAGCGATTCGCATGAAATTCGGAATGTAGGACTAAGATGCGACTTTAAGACTTCTTCCTATTATAATTCGGCAATATGTTCATTATGGTCTGGAATTTCTGGAACGCAGTAATTTCTCAAGCTATTCGCATGAAATTCGGAATGTAGGACTAAGATGCTACTGCAAGGCTTCTTCCTATGAAAATTCTGGATTATGATCATTATGGTCGGCAATTTCTGGAACAAAGCAATATCTCAAGCGATTCGCATGAAATTCGGAATGTAGGACTAAGATGCGACTGCAAGGCTTCTTTCTATGGAAATTCCGGAATATGATGATTATGGTCTGGAATTGCTGGAACAAAACAATTTCTCAAGCGATTCGCATGAAATTCGAAATGCAGGACTAACATGCGACTATAAGACTTCTTCCTATGGAAATTCTGGAATATGATCATTATTGTCTGTAATTTCTGGAACAAAGAAATTTCTCAAGCGATTCGCATGAAATTCGGAATATAGGACTTACATCCGACTATAAGACTTGGTCCTATGGAAATTCTGGGATCTGGCCAATAGGGTCGGAAATTTTTTTAAACTAAGCCATTTCTCATCGTCATCTCATCTCATCATTAATCGTAATATCAGCAACAACGTCAAAAAATTTTTACTTCAACCGAGCGTAAAAGTTACACGCACTCTTTTTGACGTGACAACGTCTCACTACAAGGTATAATGGGGTGCATGTTCAAAAAGTAAAATGTTAAGTGAGACACTGTTAAGCGTCACACTGTTAAGTGAGCCACTTTTAAATGTCAGTACTTTGGGAACTAAGCCATTTTCCAAGCGATTCGCATGAAATTCGGAATGTAGGGCTAAGATACGACTATAAGACTTCTTCCTATTATAATTCGGCAATATGTTCATTATGGTCTGGAATTTCTGGAACGCAGCAATTTCTCAAGCGATTCGCATGAAATTCGGAATGTAGGACTAAGATGCTACTGCAAGGCTTCTTCCTATGAAAATTCTGGATTATGATCATTATGGTCGGGAATTTCTGGAACAAAGCAATATTTCAAGCGATTTTCATGAAATTCGGAATGTAGGACTAAGATGCGACTACAACACTTGTTCCTATGGAAATTCTGGAATAGGATCATTATGGTCTGAAATTTCTGCAGCAAAGCAATTTTTCAAGCGATTCGCATGAAATTCGGAATGTAGGACTAAGATGCGACTGCAAGGCTTCTTTCTATGGAAATTCCGGAATATGATCATTATGGTCTGGAATTGCTGGAACAAAACAATTTCTCAAGCGATTCGCATGAAATTCGAAATGCAGGACTAACATGCGACTATAAGACTTCTTCCTATGGAAGTTATGGAATATGATCATTATGGTCTGTAATTTCTGGAACAAAGAAATTTCTCAAACGATTCGCATGAAATTCGGAATGCTGGACTAAGATTCGACTATAAGATTTCTTGCAATGGAAATTCTGGAATATGATCATTATGGTCTGTAATTTCTGGAACAAAGAAATTTCTCAAGCGATTAGTATGAAACTCGGAATATAGGACTTACATCCGACTTGGTCCTATGGAAATTCTGGGATCTGGCCAATAGGGTCGGAAATTTTTTTAAACTAAGCCATTTCTCATCGTCATCTCATCTCATCATTAATCGTAATATCGGCAACAACGTCAAAAAAATGTTACTTCAACCGAGCGTAAAAGTTACACGCACTCTTTTTGACGTGACAACGTCTCACTACAAGGTATAATGGGGTGCATGTTCAAAAAGTAAAATGTTAAGTGAGACACTGTTAAGCGTCACACTGTTAAGTGAGCCACTTTTAAATGTCAGTATTTTGGGAACTAAGCCATTTCCCAAGCGATTCGCATGAAATTCGGAATGTAGGGCTAAGATACGACTATAAGACTGCTAAGATACGACTATAAGACATCTTCCTATTATAATTCGGCAATATGTTCATTATGGTCTGGAATTTCTGGAACGCAGCAATTTTTCAAGCGATTCGCATGAAATTCGGAATGTAGGACTAAGATGCGACTGCAAGGCTTCTTTCTATGGAAATTTCGGAATATGATCATTATGGTCTGGAATTGCTTGAACAAAGCAATTTCTCAAGCGATTCGCATGAAATTCGAAATGCAGGACTAACATGCGACTATAAGACTTCTTCCTATGGAAATTCTCGAATATGATCATTATGGTCTGTAATTTCTGGAACAAAGAAATTTCTCAAGCGATTCGCATGAAATTCGGAATGCTGTACTAAGATTCGACTATAAGATTTCTTGCTATGGAAATTCTGGAATATGATCATTATGGTCTGTAATTTCTGGAACAAAGAAATTTCTCAAGGAATGTTAAAATAAGATGCGACTATAAGATTTCTTCCCATGGAAATTCTGGAATATAATCATTGTTGTCTGGAATTTCTGGAACAAAGCAATTTTTCAAGCGATTCGCATGAAATTTGGAATGTAGGACTAAAGTGTGACTATAAGATTTCTTCTTATGGAAATTCTGGGATCTGACCAATAGCGTTTGTAGTTTTAGGAACTAAGCCATTTCTCTAGCGATTAGTATGAAACTCGGAAAATAGGATTTACATCCGACTATAAGACTTGGTCCTATGGTAATTCTGGGATCTGGCCAATAGGGTCGGAAATTTTTGAAACTAAGCCATTTCTCATCGTCATCTCATCTCATCATTAATCGTAATATCGGAAACAACGTGAAAAAATTTTTACTTCAACCGAGCGTAAAAGTTACACGCACTCCTTTTGACGTGACAACGTCTCACTACAAGGTATAATGGGGTGCATGTTCAAAAAGTAAAATGTTAAGTGAGACACTGTTAAGCGTCACACTGTTAAGTGAGCCACTTTTAAATGTCAGTACTTTGGGAACTAAGCCATTTCCCAAGCGATTCGCATGAAATTCGGAATGTAGGGCTAAGATACGACTATAAGACTGCTAAGATACGACTATAAGACATCTTCCTATTATAATTCGGCAATATGTTCATTATGGTCTGGAATTTCTGGAACGCAGCAATTTTTCAAGCGATTCGCATGAAATTCGGAATGTAGGACTAAGATGCGACTGCAAGGCTTCTTTCTATGGAAATTTCGGAATATGATCATTATGGTCTGGAATTGCTTGAACAAAGCAATTTCTCAAGCGATTCGCATGAAATTCGAAATGCAGGACTAACATGCGACTATAAGACTTCTTCCTATGGAAATTCTCGAATATGATCATTATGGTCTGTAATTTCTGGAACAAAGAAATTTCTCAAGCGATTCGCATGAAATTCGGAATGCTGGACTAAGATTCGACTATAAGATTTCTTGCTATGGAAATTCTGGAATATGATCATTATGGTCTGTAATTTCTGGAACAAAGAAATTTCTCAAGGAATGTTAAAATAAGATGCGACTATCAGATTTCTATCCATGGAAATCCTGGAATATAATCATTATTGTCTGTAATTTCTGGAACAAAGAAATTTCTCAAGCGATTAGTATGAAACTCGGAAAATAGGACTTACATCCGACTATAAGACTTGGTCCTATGGTAATTCTGGGATCTGGCCAATAGGGTCGGAAATTTTTGAAACTAAGCCATTTCTCATCGTCATCTCATCTCATCATTAATCGTAATATCGGAAACAACGTCAAAAAAATTTTACTTCAACCGAGCGTAAAAGTTACACGCACTCTTTTTGACGTGACAACGTCTCACTACAAGGTATAATGGGGTGCATGTTCAAAAAGTAAAATGTTAAGTGAGACACTGTTAAGCGTTACACTGTTAAGTGAGCCACTTTTAAATGTCAGTACTTTGGGAACTAAGCCATTTCCCAAGCGATTCGCATGAAATTCGGAATGTTGGACTAAGATGCGACTATAAGACTTCTTCCTATTATAATTCGGCAATATGTTCATTATGGTCTGGAATTTCTGGAACGCAGCAATTTCTCAAGCGATTCGCATGAAATTCGGAATGTAGGACTAAGATGCTACTGCAAGGCTTCTTCCTATGAAAATTCTGGATTATGATCATTATGGTCGGGAATTTCTGGAACAAAGCAATATTTCAAGCGATTTGCATGAAATTCGGAATGTAGGACTAAGATGCGACTACAACACTTGTTCCTATGGAAATTCTGGAACAGGATCATTATGGTCTGAAATTTCTGCAGCAAAGCAATTTTTCAAGCGATTCGCATGAAATTCGGAATGTAGGACTAAGATGCGACTGCAAGGCTTCTTTCTATGGAAATTCCGGAATATGATCATTATGGTCTGGAATTGCTGGAACAAAACAATTTCTCAAGCGATTCGCATGAAATTCGAAATGCAGGACTAACATGCGACTATAAGACTTCTTCCTATGGAAGTTATGGAATATGATCATTATGGTCTGTAATTTCTGGAACAAAGAAATTTCTCAAGCGATTCGCATGAAATTCGGAATGCTGGACTAAGATTCGACTATAAGATTTCTTGCAATGGAAATTCTGGAATATGATCATTATGGTCTGTAATTTCTGGAACAAAGAAATTTCTCAAGCGATTAGTATGAAACTCGGAATATAGGACTTACATCCGACTATAAGACTTGGTCCTATGGAAATTCTGGGATCTGGCCAATAGGGTCGGAAATTTTTTTAAACTAAGCCATTTCTCATCGTCATCTCATCTCATCATTAATCGTAATATCGGCAACAACGTCAAAAAAATGTTACTTCAACCGAGCGTAAAAGTTACACGCACTCTTTTTGACGTGACAACGTCTCACTACAAGGTATAATGGGGTGCATGTTCAAAAAGTAAAATGTTAAGTGAGACACTGTTAAGCGTCACACTGTTAAGTGAGCCACTTTTAAATGTCAGTACTTTGGGAACTAAGCCATTTCCCAAGCGATTCGCATGAAATTCGGAATGTAGGGCTAAGATACGACTATAAGACTGCTAAGATACGACTATAAGACATCTTCCTATTATAATTCGGCAATATGTTCATTATGGTCTGGAATTTCTGGAACGCAGCAATTTTTCAAGCGATTCGCATGAAATTCGGAATGTAGGACTAAGATGCGACTGCAAGGCTTCTTTCTATGGAAATTTCGGAATATGATCATTATGGTCTGGAATTGCTTGAACAAAGCAATTTCTCAAGCGATTCGCATGAAATTCGAAATGCAGGACTAACATGCGACTATAAGACTTCTTCCTATGGAAATTCTCGAATATGATCATTATGGTCTGTAATTTCTGGAACAAAGAAATTTCTCAAGCGATTCGCATGAAATTCGGAATGCTGTACTAAGATTCGACTATAAGATTTCTTGCTATGGAAATTCTGGAATATGATCATTATGGTCTGTAATTTCTGGAACAAAGAAATTTCTCAAGGAATGTTAAAATAAGATGCGACTATAAGATTTCTTCCCATGGAAATTCTGGAATATAATCATTGTTGTCTGGAATTTCTGGAACAAAGCAATTTTTCAAGCGATTCGCATGAAATTTGGAATGTAGGACTAAAGTGTGACTATAAGATTTCTTCTTATGGAAATTCTGGGATCTGACCAATAGCGTTTGTAGTTTTAGGAACTAAGCCATTTCTCTAGCGATTAGTATGAAACTCGGAAAATAGGATTTACATCCGACTATAAGACTTGGTCCTATGGTAATTCTGGGATCTGGCCAATAGGGTCGGAAATTTTTGAAACTAAGCCATTTCTCATCGTCATCTCATCGCATCATTAATCGTAATATCGGAAACAACGTGAAAAAATTTTTACTTCAACCGAGCGTAAAAGTTACACGCACTCCTTTTGACGTGACAACGTCTCACTACAAGGTATAATGGGGTGCATGTTCAAAAAGTAAAATGTTAAGTGAGACACTGTTAAGCGTCACATTGTTAAGTGAGCCACTTTTAAATGTCGGTACTTTGGGAACTAAGCCATTTCCCAAGCGATTCGCATGAAATTCGGAATGTAGGGCTAAGATGCGACTATAAGACTTCTTCCTATTATAATTCGGCAATATGTTCATTATGGTCTGGAATTTCTGGAACGCAGCAATTTCTCAAGCGATTCGCATGAAATTCGGAATGTAGGACTAAGATGCTACTACAACACTTGTTCCTATGGAAATTCTGGAATAGGATCATTTTGATCTGGAATTTCTGGAGCAAAGCAATTTTTCAAGCGATTCGCATGAAATTCGGAATGTAGGACTAAGATGCGACTGCAAGGCTTCTTTCTATGGAAATTTCGGAATATGATCATTATGGTCTGGAATTGCTTGAACAAAGCAATTTCTCAAGCGATTCGCATGAAATTCGGAATGTTAAAATAAGATGCGACTATAAGATTTCTTCCCATGGAAATTCTGGAATATAATCATTATTGTCTGGAATTTCGGAAACAAAGCAATTTTTCAAGCGATTCGCATGAAATTTGGAATGTAGGACTAAAGTGTGACTATAAGATTTCTTCTTATGGAAATTCTGGAATATAATCATTATTGTCTGGAATTTCGGGAACAAAGAAATTTTTCAAGCGATTCGCATGAAATTCGGAATGTAGGACTAAGATGTGACTATAAGATTTCTTCCTATGGAAATTCTGGAATATGAGCATTATGGTCTGGAATTTCGGGAACAAAGCAATTTTTCAAGCGATTCGCATGAAATTCGGAATGTTAAAATAAGATGCGACTATAAGATTTCTTCCCATGGAAATTCTGGAATATAATCATTATTGTCTGGAATTTCGGAAACAAAGCAATTTTTCAAGCGATTCGCATGAAATTTGGAATGTAGGACTAAAGTGTGACTATAAGATTTCTTCTTATGGAAATTCTGGAATATAATCATTATTGTCTGGAATTTCGGGAACAAAGAAATTTTTGAAGCGATTCGCATGAAATTCGGAATGTAGGACTAAGATGTGACTATAAGATTTCTTCCTATGGAAATTCTGGAATATGATCATTATGGTCTGGAATTTCGGGAACAAAGCAATTTTTCAAGCGATTCGCATGAAATTCGGAATGTAGGACTAAGATGTGACTATATGATTTCTTTCTATGGAAATTCTGGAATATGATCATTATGGCCTGGAATTTGTGGAACAAAGCAATTTTTCAAGCGATTCGCATGAAATTCGGATGCGATTATAAGATTATAAGACTTCTTCCTATGGAAATTCTGGAATATGGTCATGATGGTCTGGAATTTCGAGAACTAAGAAATTTCTCAAGCGAATCGTGCCTCTTAATTGATTCGTAATATTGGCCACAACGTCAAAGAATTTCACACCAACCGCGCGTAAAGATTACACGCACATATTTTTTAACAGCTCTTACTTCTCCTACTACTATCGACGCAGCTGCAATATTTAATAAATAAATAAATTGTTATGAACATTAAAATCAGCTTATAAATTATTTATTCTGTTGTATGTGATGTGATTGATGATCATGTATGTGGCTTCAATAACATACAATCAAGCTCATAGCTTGAGCAGAACGAAACAAACATATGCAGTAGTAGGCTGCGGTCAAGAATTCAGCCGTTGCGCAGTTTATGCTGCATGTTGGTCAAAAATTCACTTTTTAGCCAATGCAGTAAAGAAAAATCGACTGCGCAGTTTTCGCAGCCACTTTAATTTGATGCAAATAGGAAAATGTAAATGTCAAATTGTCGCCCTACAAGCAGACTGACTGTAAGTCGGTTTAAAATGTAGCCGCAATTTCGTGCATACCGACTGCCTGCCATTTTTTTGTGCAGCACAAGCTTCGAAGCTACTTAATTCTTTACCGCAGCCGTAGTGATAGTATAGTCTCTGTTCATTTTTTTATCAGTACTCTGCTCTGTTTGTTCTATTATAATAACATTGCATTGCTTTGTGAGAGAGAAAAAAAATACAAATGTTACAAAAAAGAAGCAAGGCCATTCACAAGTTGCAAGCGACGTTGCTGTTGCTGCTATTTCCTTTTCTTTTGGCTTATCTTATCCTTACTCATGTATACAGTAACTATAGTGAAGTTCTATTGCTGGTTTGATGTTCGACCGTAAGTTGGATGTCTGCCACTGAACAACGAATCTACCATCGACCATTGAGTCAACCATCAAACATCATACATGGCATTAAGCATCGGTTCAAAATAACTATTCGATCAATTACAGAAATAAGAGAACAATGCAAAAGAAATTTAATGAGAAATAATTGGCCTGCATGTTTCAAAGCGACATTCTTACCATACCATTTCGAAGCATGGGCAGCACAACTCACTACTTTTCTCTTCTAATTAAATTTAAAACTACTCAAATTTTTTATGAGTTGAAACCAAAAGCTGCATTACTGTGTTTGAGCAGTAATATGCAATTTGCAGCAACTTTACAGTTAGTGGTTATGAACATTAAAATTCGCTTATATATAATTTATATATAATGTGATGTGATAATGATGTATGTGATGAGCTACGGTGCAAGTCGTAGGACTTGTATTTAGTATAGAAAAAAATTTTAATATATCTGTCCGTGTCTATGTCCCACAGACAACAAGATCTTTGTTTTCTTTTCTTTCGTCCCGGACAGACGTTGTCACGCTCAAAACCCCCGACCGTGTCTTCGACACAGCCTACCCTGCTCTTTTTTGTAGTTATGTGTGATTTCAGAGTGGATCTTAGTAACATACGTGGGCTGAGAAGGAATTCTTTCGCTGTGTTTAATTATGTACATGTCCATAGGGCAGCAATTCTGGCACTGAGTGAAACTCAGGTATTTGATAATTCTGATGCATCGGAATTTAATCTGCCTGGGTATAACTTGGTGCCATTATTTTTCTCTCGTTGCGTTATGATGTTGCGTTTCAGCTTTTGCCTGAATTTAGCCAAAGTTCCAATCCGGAATTCAATTTCATTTGGCTCAAAATAAAGGTGCAAGAGCGCAACATCTACTACTGTTTCCTGCCCCAACTTAGACAGTGTTTCAACTCAGAGCGAGTTTGATGCACTGTCTGATTCAATCCTAAGAATTGACACAAAACATCGCAAAAATGAAATCGTTATTGCGGGCGATATCACAATTCTGGGTGGCTTCGCAATTCTGGCCAGACAACACCCGTAGCAAGGGATGTTGAGTTGTTCGCTCAGTCTAATAACCTTACTCAGCTTGTAAATGAGCCTACAGGAATACCTGAAATTGAAAATCAATCCGCAAACACCATTGACTTGTTCCTTACCTCTCGTCCTGATAAATACTCCTTCAATGTAATACCGCCTCTAGGCTCGTCTGACCATTGTGTAGTAGCAGCTAATTTCTCGTTAATAAACCACGTAGCTAGAGAAAAAAATCATCCTAATTGGTATGAGAGACTTCATCCCTTCCATCTGTTAAACCCAAGCAAGATGAATGGTATGACTCGAGCTGTAAAGAGGCTTCTAGGATTAGAGAGATATGCTTTTGGTTTTACAAAGCAAGCCCTGCTGAGGAAAACTAAACAAATTTTAAACGAGCCTGAAATGATTCCAATGCCCATCTTCGGCGAGTCAAATTCGCTTATAGGATCATTTTGGTCTGGAATTTCTGGAACAAAGAAATTTCTCAAGCGATTCGCATGAAATTCGGAATGTTAAAATAAGATGCGACTATAAGATTTCTTCCCATGGATATTCTGGAATATAATCATTATTGTTAAGAATTTCGGGAACAAAGCAATTTTTCAAGCGATTCGCATGAAATTCGGAATATAGGACTAGGATGTGACTATAAGATTTCTTCCTATGGAAATTCTGGAATATGATCATTATGGTCTGGAATTTCGGGAACAAAGCAATTTTTCAAGCGATTCGCATGAAATTCGGAATGTAGGACTAAGATGTGAATATATGATTTCTTTCTATGGAAATTCTGGAATATGATCATTATGGCCTGGAATTTGTGGAACAAAGCAATTTTTCAAGCGATTCGCATGAATTCGGAATGTAGTACTAAGATGCGATGTTACATGTTTCAAAGCGACATTCTTACCATACCATTTCGAAGCATGGGCAGCACAACTCACTACTTTTCTCTTCTATTTTAATTTAAAACTACTCAAATTTTTTATGAGTTGAAACCAAAAGCTGCATTACTGTGTTTGAGCAGTAATATGCAATTTGCAGCAACTTTACAGTTAGTTGTTATGAACATTAAAATTCGCTTATATATAATTTATATATAATGTGATGTGATGATGATGTATGTGATGAGCTACGGTGCAAGTCGTAGGACTTGTATTTAGTATAGAAAAAAATTTTAATATATCCGTCCGTGTTTATGTCTCACAGACAACAAGATCTTTGTTTTCTTTTCTTTCGTCCCGGACAGACGTTGTCACGCTCAAAACCCACGACCGTGTCTTCGACACAGCCTACCCTGCTCTTTTTTGTAGTTATGTGTGATTTCAGAGTGGATCTTAGTGACATACGTGGGCTGAGAAGGAATTCTTTCGCTGTGTTTAATTATGTACATGTCCATAGGGCAGCAATTCTGGCACTGAGTGAAACCTTACTCAGCTTGTAAATGAGCCTACAGGAATACCTGAAATTGAAAATCAATCCGCAAACACCATTGACTTGTTCCTTACCTCTCGTCCTGATAAATACTCCTTCAATGTAATACCTCCTCTAGGCTCGTCTGACCATTGTGTAGTAGCAGCTAATTTCTCGTTAATAAACCACGTAGCTAGAGAAAAAAATCATCCTAATTGGTATGAGAGACTTCATCCCTTCCATCTGTTAAACCCAAGCAAGATGGATGGTATGACTCGAGCTGTAAAGAGGCTTCTAGGATTAGAGAGATATGCTTTCGGTTTTACAAAGCAAGCCCTGCTGAGGAAAACTAAACAAATTTTAAACGAGCCAGAAATGATTCCAATGCCCATCTTCGGCGAGTCAAATTCGACTACGACCAAAAATTGAGGCAAAAAATACTACAATGTCCCAAAGGTAGTAAAAATTTTTGGTCATTCATGACAAGAATCAAAAATACAGCCTTGTCGTCGATTCCAACGCTCATTCATAATGACATTTCAGTTGTCAGCTCTATAGAGAAGGTCAATCTGTTTGCTGCGCATTTCGAAGCTTGCTCTACGCTCCCAGATAGTGCATTGCTGCCTCCTGCACCTTAGAGTATTGAACAATCTATGGGACAGATATTAATTCGTACCATGCAGTTGCTAGAGTTTTAAACGATCTCTACACTCAAAAATTCGCTGGGCCAGATGGTATTTCCCCATTAGTTCTGAAGAGGTGTTCTTCCAAGCTGACATTACCATTGCGTAAGCTTTTCCATCTATCCTATTCTTCTGGACCCTTCCCGAGAAGTTAGAAAACAGCATTTGTCCAGCCCATACTCAAAAAAGGCGAGCCGTCGTCTCCTTCTTCGTACCAACCCATAGCACCTTCATCAATTCTTTCCAAGGTCATGGAAACGCTGATCAATTTTCAGCTCATGAAATATCTTGAAATCAACGAAATCCTTAGTGACCGGCAGTATGGATGTCGTGGGTAACGTTCCACTGGTGATTTGATGGTATATCTCACCGAACAGTGGAACCGGTATTTGCATCAATTTGGAGAAAGCAAAGTTGTTGCACGCGATGTTTCTAAGGCATTTGACAGAGTTTGGCATCAAGCTCTTTTGTCAAAAATGCGTGCTTATGGAGTCGATGAAAAACTGCTTCATTGGATTAGAAGCTATCTTTTGGGCCGCTCAATTCAAGTTGTTTTGGACGGTTTCAAGTCTAGAGTGCATAACTTAAATGCTGGCGTTCCCCATGGCTCTGTTTTGTCACCGACTCTCTTTCTCATTTTGATTAATGATCTCTTATCTGTGACTTCTAATCCAATTCACTATTTCGCCAACGATAGCACTCTTAGCTTCTCATATAAGTTTGAGGAGCGTCCCTCCACTTCTCATGTTGAACTCAAACAACTTCGTATATTAAGCACGTTAAATGCTGTCCTTGACAGCATAATACAATGGCGAGAAATCAATCGAGTAGAATTTAACGCTTCCAAAACCCAATGCTGTCTCCTGTCAGCTAAGCGAATCCTAAATCCCATGCCATTATCCATGAATGGCACTTGCATCGTTGGAATGACCACATATTTACCTCGCCAAAAATGTTGCGAAATGTTTGGGTTTTCTAACCCGGTGCAAGAAATATTTTACTCCCTCTGATCTGGCTACTATATACAAGGCTTTTATTCGCCCTAAACTTGAGTACAATTGCCATATCTGGTCTGGTACGCTTAAAACTACTTTGCATCAGCTAGATAGAATACAAAACCGCGCGATAAAACTTATCGGTGACGAAAATATAACGCAATCAATAGATTCGCTTGAACACCGCAGGAACGTTTCCAGCTTGTCACTGTTTTATCGTTTCTTCTACCAGCGGCGCTCAAGAGAAATAGTCAGCTGCATGCCACCTCTCCTTGACTTTAACCGCAATACTCGTGGCGCTCTAAATGCTCATCGTTTACATTCAAGCCCATCTTCGGACGTACAGTTAAGTTCAGGGACTCGTTTATCAGCCGTACAACACGTATGTTGAATGCTTTTAAGACTCAATAATCATATTTGTCGAATTGTTGACACATGTGACGTCATTCGAGAGTCGAAATGCTTACATAATCGAACCCCTTCTGTCGTTTTTTTTTTTTCGTTTTTAGACATCTTTGTCGGAACTGTCAATTGGCATCAGCAAATCCAACACGAAAAGCGAGAATCTTAGGCTTACATTTTTTTGTTGCATGTGTTTGTAATATGTATTCCTACAGAAAAGTCAGAGTGCTCCCAGTGAACACAAATCATATGATAAATTGTGCCAAAATCACATCAGGTGCTGGTGTTAATAAAAAGAGCGGTAAATCTACCGAAATATACAGATTTATGAGAAAAGATTCCGATCTTCCGTCGGCTGGTTTTTTAGGGAAAACGAACTACTTGAAAACAATTATGCCAGATCTTTTCTCTCTCAGCTCGAATTCAACATTAGGCTTATTTTATTGCCGAGGAATTAGGAATTAGAATTTGAAAACCAGCAAATGTATTCCAAAAAGGAACATTTCCTGTATTGCTTTGGCTAATCCACCTTGGCTTACAAGAACAATCGCATAAGCATAAAGCCGAAAATAAATACAAAAAAATTTTAGGATTTATAACTTAAGCCATTTTTTAGTTATAGCGCTCACTATAAGGCGTTGTTTTGTTTAACACATACACATTAAAATGCATCGAAAATTTAAAGCCAAAAGCTGTTGCTTTGTAAAGCCAAGCCGGTTTGGCCAAAGCAATACAGCAACTATTCATTATGTGTATAAAAAACTTTTATTGGAATTACTCTTATTACACGCCCAATGTAACACTTTTATTGAAATAAAGTACTTCCGAACTATTATTTGTTTCATACTTAAAAAGTCACCACTATCCACACCGATGATAAAATTAATGAATATAAATTTAAAAAAGAAGAGATAAACAATAAATAAACGCCAAAAATATTTTATAATGCGTTTAAACTAAGTTCAGCTGCAAATAATTTATATTAGAATTTTTTTTATTTTTTTATTTATATTACATCTGTCTTATCGACACCTGGTAATTATTATTAGAAGAGATAATTAGCGGGATAAACTTTACATCTTGCAGCCATTGCCTTACAGATACTTGTTAAACGATACAGAATATTTTTTTTACATAATTACAATTACATTACAGATTAAAACGTTCATTGAATATAGCTTTTCTTTATTTAATTTATTTATTTATGTTGGAGGTCTACCGGTTTGCGTCTTCTCAATCGTCTTTTTGTGTTGGTTTCTTGTTCGGGTAAGCTTTGTATTAGATCATTTGTGTGATTACAAAGCGCGATTTGATGTTTTCTGCTTATCATTTTTATTTCGTCTTTTACAGTAAGGATGTTGAGATCACGTTGTAAGTCTTCATTGGTTATATACCATGGTGCGTTTACAATTTTTGTTTGCAGTCTTTGAATCATGTTGATGTTTGTCGTACAGGCAATTCCCCATATTTGAATCCCGTAAGTCCATATTGGTTTTATGATAGTTTTATATATTAATAGTTTATTTTCTTATGATAACTTTGAATTCTTCCCTAGAAGCCAGAAAAGTTGTCTGAATTTGTTTTTTATTGGTTGGTTTCGTTTATAGATTATATGAGGTTTCCAAGTCAATTTTTTGTCTATTAATATAGCCAGGTACTTAGCTTCATTGTCAAGGGGGATTTCTTTGTTGTTAATTTCTTGTTGTAGTGTATACAACTTGAGGAACCTTTCTACTGTACTGTAAAGCGCTACAGGCTTGTTCTGTGGGTAGTTTTATGCTAGTTTTTGTTAAAGGATAGGATTACCGTGTCATCTCCAAATGTGGGGAGTTGATTGGAGTCGGTATGTCCGCTGTATAAAGAAGATAAAGCGTAGGTCCTAAAACACTTCCTTGGGGTACACCTGCATCTATTTGGCGTAAATCGGAGCACTCATCGTTGTATTGCACGTAGAAGTGTCTACCGTTCAAATAGCTTTTAATTAGTTCATAGTAGGAAGCATATTGTTTAATTTGAAT
The DNA here is from genome assembly GCA_947095585.1 of Nephrocerus scutellatus. Classification (NCBI taxonomy): domain Eukaryota; kingdom Metazoa; phylum Arthropoda; class Insecta; order Diptera; family Pipunculidae; genus Nephrocerus; species Nephrocerus scutellatus. Next base: position 71,010,411 of record OX352764.1, on the reverse strand, counting down.
AGTAGTCCTTTATGTCAGACACTATCGAAGGCCTTTGCAACGTCTAAATAAACTGACACAATGTTTTTCCTCGTCCAAGTCATTCAATATTCTATTGGTTACGCGATGAACTTGTTGAATATTCGAGTGTTTTTGTCGAAAACCAAATTGGTGGTCTGGGATAAGATTTTGTTGTTTTACTACTTTGTCAATACGGTCAAGTATCATCTTTTCGAATATCTTTATATAATTGGTAATAGACTTATCGGTCTATATGAAGAAGTTTTCGTAGGATCTTTACCGGGTTTCCTAGCCATTCCTAGGCTATTATTTTGGATATCTTCCAAACTTTAGGATAGTAATTTTGACGTATAACAGCGATAAAGATATTTCTAAGGTATATAATGGCATTGTCAGGTAAATATTTTAATAGTTTCCCGTTTATCATGTCATACCCGGCAGATTTATTTAGATTTAGTTTATGTTTAAAGTGATATTTTATTTCTTTGGTGGATATTAGCTTAATTCTTGTGTTTGTAGTTGTGTTATTTTGTGGAAATGAGATATTCTGACCATTAATTGCATTGGTGAATGTTGTTTTAAAGTAGTCAGCTAGAGTTTTCGCTTTGTCCATGCATTTTCTAGACCAGGTACCGTCAATGTTTTTGATAGGTGGTTGATGGGTTGTTCCGTTCTTAAGACGTTTGTTTAATTTCCACAGAGAGAAGTTGGTTGTGTGCGTTGGTGTGAGATTTGACAAGTATTTGTTTATACGACTGTGAAAGTAGCAGTATTTCGTTGTTTTAACTCTGGCGTTGATTTTAGTGCGGCAGAGAAAAGAGTATCGTTGAGATGAATTATTGCACTCTCAAGGTTGTTACCGGAATCGTTAGTTCAATATTTTCGTCAATAAGTTGTCGGTATGCATCCCAGTTGGTCTTGTGGTTAGTCAAGGGTGGCATTTTTATTTGCAGTCTTACGTTTTTGAGATATTCAATAATGATTGGTGAGCGGTCTGAGGAAAGGTCAAGGTTAAGTTAATGTTCTTAGTTATGCAGAAGTCTATGAGGTCAGGAGTTTTTCTGGTGTCAGTGGGCCAATAGGTTGGTTCTCCAGTACTTAAAAATTTACAGTTGCACCTGTTCAGAGCATCCATGAGAATTCTTCCTTTTGTGTTTGTTAGTCTTGATCCCCAGTCTGTATTCTTTGCGTTAAAGTCTCCACCTGCGATAAAACGTGGCCCCAGGTATTTGAAGTATTCAGTATACTCCAAGGTACTAATTGTGAACTTTGGTGGGCAGTATGGTGCAGATATTGTAAGGGGTCCTTGTGTGTCCTCGATTTGGATGGTTGTCGCTTGTAGATAGTCTATTCTGTACTCTTTTAGTTCATGGCATTTAATATCTTGTCTGATTAAAATTGCGGTTCCGCCGTGAGCTCGTCCACTAGGGTGGTTTGTGTGGAAGATTTTAAAGCTGGGAATTTTTAGAAAACTCTTGCTTGTGAAGTGAGTTTCTGAAATTAAAAGGATGTCTAGTGAGTGGTTTTTGATAAATTATTTTACTTCTAAAGCATGTTGGATTAGTCCGTTTGAATTCCATATGACGATTTTAAGGTTAAGATTACTGTCCATTATTTATTTTAGTCATTAATAATGTTAGTATGTTCATCATATTAGATATCTGGGATATTAGTTGTTTCATCCTTTCTTTGATTTCGGATAGGTCATCTGTGGGTTTTGTTGAGTTTTCCTGTTTATTGTTTGTGGGAGGAGTATTGTTCCTGGGTTCCTGATTGCTGTTTGTAGGGGGAGTATTATTTTTTACAGCAGGAATTGTATTGCCTTTAATTGCCTCAGCATATGTTTTCGAAAGTTGGGCCATGCTGGAGACAGTTTTGGTTTTGTCAGGGTTTTTAACTTCTGAGGTCTGCTTATCGAGCATTTTTTTCCTTAGTTCCGGATATCTTTGTACCTTTAGAGCTTTATATACTTCGCAACCCTTATAGTTTGCGGTGTGTGGTTTGCCGCAGAGTGCGCATTTTAAGTTATTGCAATCCGGAGATAAAGTACATTCAGTCGTCCTGTGTTTTCCGGCGCACTTCACACAGGTTGGTTCGAGTGAGCAAAAGTTCTTTGTGTGACCGTATTTTTGGCAATTCATACACTGGGGGATGGACCTTTTTTGATAAAGTGGTTCGAAAGATATCTTGCAGTGCATAAGGTGAGTTTTGTTATATATGTCTTTGTAGTTCTTATTATTTTCAAGTTCAATCGAGAATATTGAAAGGGGCATTTTAGTTCCTCGTTGTAAAATGTTGTGTATGTTAGTAACGCTGTGTCCATATTCGTTTAGTTCTTTTTTGATTTCCTCCTGGTCCGCGGAGTGGTGCATATTACGTAGCATGACTCTAAAGTTACGCTGTTCCTTGGGTTTAAAATGGTTAATATTGTGTGTTTTTGAGTTTGAGTACTTTTTTTATTTTTGTATATGTTATGGAGTCGGTGGTCTGTATTTTTATTTCATTATTTTGTAAGACTTTTAATTCGTATGTGTCATTTGAAGTAGTTAGGTTGAGGGTGCCAATGAGGAGATGTATATATCGTACGCCTTGAACATATATTGGCGGGGGTTTCGGCGACTTGGTCTTATAATTTTCTTGGAGGTTTTTTTGGGGCAAGCTTTCAGGTTCATCTAGTTCATCATTCGTTGAAAGGATATCAAAGCGATTGTGAGATTTCTCCTCGGGTTGGTTCAACCAGTAGTTTTTTAGCGTATTTTGATTTTTGAGTTTTTTTTAGCTTTGCTTTGATTAGTTTTTTCGAGGGATGCCCTGTTTCTTTTTGATTGCATTGCGCTAGGTTTTGTGGTGGGGTCGTCTGTTATGATGGTTAGAGTGGTCGTTGTATTGAACGATGATGCACTTGCAGTTGTAATGGTGGTTGATGTTAGTGTTGCTGTCGATGAAGTACGTTTTGAGGCAAGGTAAAATAAGTTGTTTTCCAGTCGGGTAGAGTTAGCCCCTGGAGGCGATCTTAATACACTCATTTTTCACGTAGCTCATGAAAAACAGAGCATACCTTTAGGCAATTAAGCAGATCGGGTGTTTGTTGTCTGTGATAAGCCTAATGAATCTGGGCTAGAAAGCTTAGGTGTTTGGAGCTTTTGATGGTAGCTTGGGTTCCACCGCTGTCAATTGATAACCAGGCAAATTGAGAAATAAGGATGCTGCTTACCTTTGCACTGATTGATCTTCCGGTGAGAATTTCATATGACCGTGATAGTTTACACAGAACACAATTGTTTGAAGATAATTTCGCGTTTATTACGCGCGAATAAATATGATTTTTAAAGTTTTAAAAATAACACTGACTTAAGAACACTTGCTATTATCTTGACAGAGTTGCCAGATTTCATATTAGAAATATAACTTATATTTTATAAAAAATACTTTATGTTTATTTGAATATTAAAACTATAGGCGTTTTGAGAAATATATCCTGAATAGCTTTGGCCTAACTTTCGAACAATAAACTTATCAATTTATTTACGTATTGAAATAACTTAGGACTAACTTTGATGTTGCTGTTGCTTTTATATACGCTGTAATTGACGGGAGTATATTCTTCAAAATATTGAATATTTTTATCGTTCTTTGCTTGATATTTCATATATCCAGCACAAGATATTGGTCATGAACATATACCTAAAAACAATTAACACTGCGCATTGTAAAACCGTATGATGATCTTGCTTCGCGTAAGAAAACAAAAATAATTGGTTTTAATATAGCCGTCAAAATTCATCTTCTAATATTCGAATTTTTTTTCGTGAACCGAGCGCACCGAATTTAGTCTTAAGATTTGTATGGAGTGGATAACTTGAATAATTTTTAAATTCTCTATATTAACTTCGCGTGCCCGTGGCTGGCTGGCTGGCTGGTGGGCAGAATCTTGCGATCAATTTTTAACACACTTCTCATACAAATTTTTTTTAAAAAATTTACCCGTTTTTTTTAAATTTTATAAGCATGTGTATCTCCGATGCAAAACACTTTTTGTAAAAATTTGGAAGTAATCGGGCCTAGGGGTCGGGGGGCACCCATACAAAGTTTATAAAAAAAAGTACACGTTTTTATTAAAATTTTAAACGCGTGTATCTCCGATGGACAACACTTTCTGTAAAAATTTGAAAGTAATCGGGCCCAGGGGTCGGGGGGTACCCATACAAATGTTTTGAAAAAAGTACCCAATTTTCTTCAACGTTTATACGCGTGTATCTCCGATGGACAACACTTTTTGTAAAAAATTTGAAGTGAAGATTTCGGGCCCCGGGGTCGGGGGGCACCCAAACAAATTGTTTAAAAAATTTATCAGATTTTCTTTAAATTTTATGTGCATGTGTATCTCCGATGGACAAAACTTTTTGTAAAAATTTTAAAGTGAAATGGCATTTGAAGTAGTTAGGTTGAGGGTGCCAATGAGGAGATGTATATATCGTACGCCTTGAACATATATTGGCGGGGGTTTCGGCGACTTGGTCTTATAATTTTCTTGGAGGTTTTTTTGGGGCAAGCTTTCAGGTTCATCTAGTTCATCATTCGTTGAAAGGATATCAAAGCGATTGTGAGATTTCTCCTCGGGTTGGTTCAACCAGTAGTTTTTTAGCGTATTTTGATTTTTGAGTTTTTTTAGCTATGCTTTGATTAGTTTTTTCGAGGGATGCCCTGTTTCTTTTTGATTGCATTGCGCTAGGTTTTGTGGTGGGGTCGTCTGTTATGATGGTTAGAGATGTATTTGTTATGGGTGTAGTTATATTGTTGGCGTTACTTGAAATTAGTGTGGTCGTTGTATTGAATGATGATGCACTTGCAGTTGTAATGGTGGTTGATGTTAGTGTTGCTGTCGATGAAGTACGTTTTGAGGCAAGGTAAAATAAGTTGTTTTCCAGTCGGGTAGAGTTAGCCCCTGGAGGCGATCTTAATACACTCATTTTTCACGTAGCTCATGAAAAACAGAGCATACCTTTAGGCAATTAAGCAGGTCGGGTGTTTGTTGTCTGTGATAAGCCTAATGAATCTGGGCTAGAAAGCTTAGGTGTTTGGAGCTTTTGATGGTAGCTTGGGTTCCACCGCTGTCAATTGATAACCAGGCAAATTGAGAAATAAGGATGCTGCTTACCTTTGCACTGATTGATCTTCCGGTGAGAATTTCATATGACCGTGATAGTTTACACAGAACACAATTGTTTGAAGATAATTTCGCGTTTATTACGCGCGAATAAATATGATTTTTAAAGTTTTAAAAATAACACTGACTTAAGAACACTTGCTATTATCTTGACAGAGTTGCCAGATTTCATATTAGAAATATAACTTATATTTTATAAAAAATACTTTATGTTTATTTAAATATTAAAACTATAGGCGTTTTGAGAAATATATCCTGAATAGCTTTGGCCTAACTTTCGAACAATAAACTTATCAATTTATTTACGTATTGAAATAACTTAGGACTAACTTTGATGTTGCTGTTGCTTTTATATACGCTGTAATTGACGGGAGTATATTCTTCAAAATATTGAATATTTTTATCGTTCTTTGCTTGATATTTCATATATCCAGCTCAAGATATTGGTCATGAACATATACCTAAAAACAAATAACACTGCGCATTGTAAAACCGTATGATGATCTTGCTTCGCGTAAGAAAACAAAAATAATTGGTTTTAATATAGCCGTCAAAATTCATCTTCTAATATTCGAATTTTTTTTCGTGAACCGAGCGCACCGAATTTAGTCTTAAGATTTGTATGGAGTGGATAACTTGAATAATTTTTAAATATTAAATATCTATATTAACTTCGCGTGCCCGTGGCTGGCTGGCTGGTGGGCAGAATCTTGCGATCAATTTTTAACACACTTCCTCTCATACAAATTTTTTTTAAAAAATTTACCCGTTTTTTTTAAATTTTATAAGCATGTGTATCTCCGATGCACAACACTTTTTGTAAAAATTTGGAAGTAATCGGGCCTAGGGGTCGGGGGGCACCCATACAAAGTTTATAAAAAAAGGTACCCGTTTTTATTAAAATTTTAAACGCATGTGTATCTCCGATGGACAACACTTTCTGTAAAAATTTGAAAGTAATCGTGCCCAGGGGTCGGGGGGTACCCATACTAATGTTTTGAAAAAAGTACCCAATTTTCTTCAAAGTTTATACGCGTGTATCTCCGATGGACAACACTTTTTGTAAAAAATTTGAAGTGAAGATTTCGGGCCCCGGGGTCGGGGGGACCCAAACAAATTGTTTAAAAAATTTATCAGATTTTCTTTAAATTTTATGTGCATGTGTATCTCCGATGGACAAAACTTTTTGTAAAAATTTTAAAGTGAAATGGCTCCGGGGTCGGGGGGCTCTCTAACAAAAATTTTAAAAAATTTACCCGATTTCATTCAAACTGCACTATATGTATTCCCGATTAAAGAATTTACACGAAAAATTTTAATTTTTTAACTAAATTAAATTTTAGTCTGAACTTATTCAGGATCTATTTACGAAACCAAAGCAAAAATGTTAATAAAATAATGACCAAACAGAAACGTTTTTTTCTGTAACAAACCCAAATATTCACATGGTGTTATTAGGGAATTTTTTTTCCGAACACGTCAAACAGTTGTAGTATTTCTTGTGCCGAAGATTTGTAATTAAAGCTGTATTTTATTTGGAATCCGAATAAGAATTGAATGTCAAAACCAGCCAAACAGCAGGTTTTCAAATTCCAAAGAAGGAATTCGACAGTGCAATTGTTGTTGTAATTCCCAATTCGAATTCAATTTAAATACAGCTTAAATTAAATTTTAAGAATTTAAAAATGTGAGTGCTCATTATGGTATAAACCAAAACCTTCTCTATAGAAAGCCCAACTGTTCCGATCGTACACAGATACATGCTTAGATTAAGACCAAACGTAATTGTATTAGTAATCAACTAAAGAGCAAAATTCATATAAAATTTTTCTGTTTCCCACTACCACATCTTACGTTTCTCGCTTTTTGCGACTACTTATTTTTTGTTCACTGTATTCACATCCCACAAACACACATGCGTTTGGTCTTGGTTTACAGCATTAGTATGCGTAGAGTTGGGCTTTCTATAGAGAAGGTTTTGTATAAACCCAGTTTGAAGTTTTGAACTGATTTCAGGTCAACTGCCAGATCAGCAACAAGTTCGTTGGCTTGAATGAACGAACCTCTCTGTGTCAGCATACTTGCATATTTATAAACATACTTAAACTAGGCTAAATTGTTATTGTGCAATTTAAGCTTACTACGAATAAATGCTTAATTATTGTACAACTTATGCTAATAAATTATTTCCCGTATTAATTGTTGTGCAATTTTTGGGGTAATGCTTACTAAGAATAAGTGCTAAATTATTGTGCAACTTATGCTAATAAATTATTTCCCGTGTTTATTATTGTGCAATTTTTGGGGTAAACGTCCGATCGATGATGAACCATATTCGTTGCGGAGTATGTACACAACAATTGAGAATTATTGTACAACTTATGCTAATAAATTAGTTTGGGGTAAACGTCCGATCGATGATGACCCGTATTCGTTGCAAAGTATGTACACAACAATTGAAAATATGCTCAGTACGTTTATTTTTGTTTTGTTTTGGTATTATTTTTTGTTGTCGTAAACAAACCCCCGGTGGGAAAAGGTTGTTAGTTGTAAGGAGGAGGGAGGAAAAATCTAGACTGATTCTGTGGTTATGTGGGATATCGATTCGTATTGATCATGTATGCACGTACACGTTCCGGGTATTTTATTGTCTTTATTGAGGTAACTGACGCTAGCAATCTCTGATTTTTTCTTTTGCGCTGTTTGCGTGTGGCACGATGAAACAGAGAGTGATGCAGAGTATGGTGCACATACACTTCCTACTCCAAAATACCAGTATCGATGATCCAAAGTGTCCCAGTCATATCCATTCAATTCATCTGAGAGTTTCCTTGAGAATAGCGAGGCGAGGATCTTTTGGGATTATCTCGCTTAAATCGACTTTGGGGGGAGACAAACTTTCGTCTTCACGTTCTTCACGGTCTAGGAGAACCGCATGAGACTCGATAGTTGGAACACTGATAAGATCAAATTTAGAGAAGATTCTTGATTGAACCAGAGGAATGTTGAACGTCACGGTAACTATATTTTCTAGGACGGATGTTGTTACTTTGTTGAACGTGAATAGCACAGATGTATCTGATACGTTTGGCAACCTGCAGAAGTTCAAGTCACCGTTTATTTTACTGACATACGTTGTGGCATTATGAAACGTTTTGTCCGTCTAATACTATAGCTTGCAGTGATGCCTTCTTTAATTGTCATGGCCTCGCGTCTCACTGCTTCTTCTAGGGTCCAGCAATGTTGATGTAATGCTGAGTAGTTATAATAATACCGGCGCGACAGACCATGCGGTCCAAGGCCTGGCTTCTCGCAACCATTTGTGTTGAGCATGCATATTTTTGGACACAAATGTGGGCGCCGTGGCTCAGTGGATAGAAGCATGGACTCCTGAGCAGGGGGTTCGTGGTTCGAATCCCAGTAACACCAAAGTATTTTTCACGGTGTCCCACCTCTCGCGAAAGTTTGACAAACGTCCGAGAGTAATAATTTGTCACGGAAAGCTTCTCAATTCGCCGTTCGGATCCGGCATTAAATTGTAGGTCCCCTCCATTTGTGTCCAATGCTGAGTAGTTACTGTTCGGAAATTGTTGGCAGTAGTCGTTGAAGTCCTTAATATGCGTGTCGATGGCAATCAGATCGGAGGTCAAATTCAAAGAGGTTTCGACAGAGAACTCTAATTTGATCCCAACCGATGAATGTGAAGACCTGGAGTGAGTGGGTGAAATTCTAGGGCGTTTGTTGTTGGGGTAGTAAGAGCAAGCCAACATAAAAGGACTCGAGTTAGTAGCGAGGTGGTGCGATTTTTTTGACGATTACTTCTGCGTCACTTCACTCTTCTGGGAACAGTGGGACCAAACGATTTGTGGCGCGATGCACGACCTCGCGTTTGGTTGTCTTCACGTCAACTCTGCGGATGTCTCCCTTACTGTCAGGATAGCTTTCAAAAATTCGGCCCATTTTCCAATCTGCGGGAGTAACACTTGGTTCTTGAAGTAATACAACATCTCCGATGCCGAGTGTTCGGGAAGGGAACTTCCATTTATTTCTCTTTCGTAGTTGATGAAGGTTCTCCTGGTGGAACCGTTCCCAAAATTGTTGTTGAGGTTGTTGTACTTGTAGCCACCGTTTTGTGATCGTAACAGCAGCTATCGGACCTGCATCGACTACGGAGTTTTTAAAGTTGCGTTGCGTGATGAAATGGAATGGTGTAAGGGCGGGTGGGTCTTCTGCTTCTGGAGACTCTGAATATAATGGTCTGCTATTTAGGATAATTCGATGCGACATAATAGCGAGTTAAATTCATCATAGTTCAGATTAGTTGTACTAGACATTTTCTTCATAAGATGTTTCATTGACTTAACGGCTGCTTCCCATAGTGCACCGTCTATTCCATCTACGTCTATTTGCGAAGCTTGCGAAGGTTACGAGGAACTTTTCAGTGCTTAGATCTGAACGAATTTCTAAGTGAACAGCTTTTGTAACTAAACAGACAAAGACTGCCACCCAAACTGTGATGATTTTGTCGAACCGAATTGCGCTGGCTTTTATGTGGAAGGGACCGCATAAATCTACCCCGATTTTGCTGAAAGCTGGTGCTGAAGTGATGCGCTCTGCCGGTAGATCTCCTATGATCGATTGAACATTTTGGGCCTTCCATCGGATGCAGTTTGGGCAACTCCGAATACATTTCTTGATGCGTGATTTCACAACAGGGATCCAGAATTCTTCCTGTATTAAGAATTAAGAAGTAAGAGTTTCCGCAATCGTGGTGATCCAGGTGTGTTTGGCGTACTGTTAAATCAACTAAATGGCATTTGGTTAATAAAATGGGATGCTTACGACTTTCGGTGATGTTGGCAAGAGAAATCCTTCTCCTTGCACGAAAAATGTTGTCGTCTGGACCAAATATTGGAGTTAGAGAGGTTAACCAGCTTTTTCTCGGAAAAGTGTTTGATTTTTCGAAGTGGGCTATTTCATTTGTAAAGCATTGTTGCTGCTGAAACCTGATGATTTTTGCCTTTGCATTGGAAATTTCTTCAGCGGTGATTGGGCCAACCTCACGTATATGCTGTTTTCTGGCCAACCGAAGGCAATATGCGGTAACTCGCAGTAAACGGTTAAGGCATGAGAACCTTTCAATAATATTTTCTTCGTCCACCTCAGTTCGAGAGGCATGTGTCATAGTGATCTCCATATCTTTAAATGGTGTGAATGGCAGTTGGTTATCCAGTAACCAAGTTGGACCTTCAAACCAGAGCCGACATTTGGCCAGATGGCCTGGTGTTTGTCCACGTTAAGCTGGATATGCCGGATTCTCCGATGATTTAACGTAGTGGATGTCCGCCGGTCCAATCACTTTCCGAATTTCGGTAACTCTACTATTCACAAATTTGTTGTCTATCACTTTATGGCTTCGTACCCAGGCTAAAGCAACCTCACTATCAGTGTATGCTGTCCTCTTGATATTAGTGTGGCGAAGATTGCTTCTGATCTGTGTGAAGTGCTCGGAAAGCAGCACCATTCCCTCAAGCTCCATCTTGGGGATCGTACATATATTACTGTCTTTGTTTGTTCTTGTCTTGCGTGGCGTTACGCGGCCCTTGGCTGCTAGTAAACGAACAGTGTACGTTGCCCCGATCTTTACTTGAATGTATATGACTGCCGCGTATCCATCCCCTGAGGCGTCACAAAATCCAATGAGCTGAATTGCAGGGCTTTTGGTTCCGTCGATCCAGCGGGGAATTCTAATGTCACTGAGTTCAGATAGAGTTTCCAATGGTTTGCTGAATTTATTTTGGATTTTATCGTCTAACTGGTCATCCCAGTCGTACTTAAGTAGCCACAACTCTTGGATCCGTATACGGAAAAGCATTATTACTGGCAAGATCTAACCCATGGTATCGTAAAGCGATGCAGCAATAGAAAGCAGACCTCTTTTAGAGAATTTTATCTGGTCTAGAGTTGGGATTCGGATGAGAAATGTGTCCTCTCCTGGATTGTAGTTAATCCCTAAAATTTTCATAATTGGATCGGCAGTATCTTTGTAGGCACTGAGTTTTTTGCTGTCTTCTATGTAACGAAGAACGTCTGGATGGTTTGATGACCATTTTGTTAGGGATAGCTAACCGGCCTCTATTTTTTTTTATTTAATTAATATTTCGATAAATACATATTTATGGTATTGTTATCTAGTCACTTGGACTAATAAACAATTTTAATTTAACTTAATTTACTACGGTTTACATCTATAAATACTTCCCATTGACGTTTCATAGGATCTAAAGAATGATTGAGTAAAATCAAGCATTCATACAGCCACATCTTTGTCGTGGAAATTATTTCTTACTATTTCGATTAATTCGAACGGTTTAGTTCTTTTAAGCCTGCGTATTACATTGCTGTTGTCTAATAGCTTAGTTGCCTCCATGTTCACATGTTGGTGGAGTCTTACTCTGTGTCTTTCTGCAATAACCCGAGCTTCCTCGGATACAAGAACAATTTTAAGGTCTCTATGAAGATCATTGTTTCTGACGTACCACGGTGCATCAACGATGTTCCTTAATATGTACCTTATTTTGAAATCTCTGGGTGATATTCTTGTTGCTCTGTTTGGTACAGCCCCAAAGTTGAATGCCATAAGTCCAAACCGGTTTAAATATTTGCTTATAAAGTAGAAGCTTGTTGTGTGTTGATAGAGCAGAGTTCCTTCCTATCAGCCAATACATATTGCTATATTTGAGTCCAAGTTCTTCCTTTTTCTTTTTGACATGTGCTTTCCACCGGAGTTTTGTATCTAGAGTCATGACCAGATATTTTGCTGCGTTCACATACGGAACAATTTCTTGATTAATTGTAACCGGAATATATTCCAAGCGTTTGTATGTGAAATTGATGTAAACTGACTTAGTTTGATTAAGTTTAATTCGCCATTTTTTAGTCCAACTATATATTTTATTAATAGCTGTTTGTAAATTCTGCGATGGTTTTTCCAACTGCAAGTATCGCTGTGTCATCAACGAATTTCGCTACAATATTGCGCTCTAATACAGGAAGATCATTGGTGTATAATAGGTAACGGATCGGTCCTAACACACTGCCTTGAGGTACTCCCGCTTTAATTTGTTTCAATTCAGAATATGTATCATCTAGTTTAATTCTGAAGAATTTTAGAATTTCTGCATATTGTAAAGAGAGAAGAGCTCTCAGCTTATAGTTCAATCCTTCATGCCAAACTTTATCAAAAGCCTGTGCGACATCCAGAAATATAGTTACACAGATTTTCTTCTCTTCTAAAGCTTTTTGAATAGTATTGGTTATTCTATGTATTTGATCTCATAAGCTGAGGACAGCAGCAGCATTTATTAGGTTAGTGAGTTTCACTAAGGCTTTTCTCGGTAGTCTCTTTGGAATTTCTCCAGTGATAAGATCAAAGCCTGGGGTTTTTTTCGGATTTATTTTTTTTGTTGCTTTCCAAAGGGAATAATCGGTACTACTGTCATTAGTTAAGTTTCTTAGATAGTTACTGATTGTATCATTTTTAAAATCTTTGATTTCTCTTCTTAATTGTTGAGTAAGATTGTTCAATTTAGTTTTATCTTGGGGGAACCTTGTTTGCTGCCATTGCCTCCTTGCCTTTCTTTTTCCAGCAAGAAGTTTTCTGATTGCGCTAGGGTAATTATTGCCCTGAGTTTTTATTTTTATTGAGGGACTATTTTCCCAGGCCGATTGTTGAATGTTATGTACTAATTGTTGTACTTCTTTTTCCAATTGGTCCTCATTTTTTAGCGGAACCTTAAGATCGATTTTTTCGTCTAAGGATAGTGCAAAACAATCCCAGTCTGTATATTTATTTATTAATGTTGCATTTATTTCTTTCGGTATAAATTTTTCTCTTAATGTCAGGATAATCGGAGAATGATCGGAACTTAAGTCCCGAAATTCATCAACTTGAACATAGTTAGTAGACACGTTTTTGATTATGAAGAATTCAATTAGATCTGGAACTTTGTTTGGGTCGGTTGGCCAGTACTTCGGTTTCCCATGTGACAAGGCTTCACACCCGTACTTTCTAATGGCATTCAATAGTTTTTTACCCTTACTTGTAGTTCGCCTAGAACCCCAGTGGATGTTTTTAGCATTAAAATCACCTCCAATTACGAATCGTTTTCTTTTCCTAGTTTACCGAAGAATTCCAGATAATCTGTTTCTTTTAGTGAATGTTTTGGTGGACAGTAGATTCAAATAAAACTAACAAAATTATTCTTGGTTTTGACATTTACAGTTGTGGCTTGTATTTCTTCTGTTTCATATTTCAATTCTTCGTAATGTTCAATTTTGTTTCTTACTATAACAGCACTCCCACCTCTGGCCGAATTTCCAGGATGTATGGTGTGATATACTTTGAAATTTGTAAATTTTATATTAGATTGTCTAGTAAAGTGTGTTTCCGAAAAAAGGCATATATCAATTTTTTCAGTGTCCAGGACCACTTGCAATTCTTGTTGATGTTGCAAAAGTCTATTGGCATTCCAACATAAAAGTTTAAGATCACTGGGCATAATTTTGTTTTTTAGGTATAGCTCCTTTATTGCTATATTCTAATTTTTGCAATCTCTCATCAAATATATTGAGTTTGTTTATAATTAACTGTAGTTACTGTTTTATATCATCGTTTTGTACAATAGTAGCTTTTTTTGTTACTTGGGCGTAGGTCATTTCCCCTATTTCCTCTTGTGTGGCTGCATATGCTATTGCCGTTTGCCTTTCTCCCATTTCAGGTTGTTTTACCTTAATAGGTTGATTCCTGATTTTATTTATTCTTTTATCACTTTTTTTTTTGTTTTTAATTTTTTGAAGCTCGATTGCAACACTGCATCCCCTTTAGATAGCACGGTGATTTTCTCCACAGTGTACGCCTCTCGTGGTCGAGCCTCTATAGGTTTATCACAATCCTTTGTTAGATGTCTACCTGAATATTTAACACACCTCGGTTCCTTATTACAGTGTTTTTGGGTATGTTCATATCCTTGACAACGTTTGCATTGAGGAATAATCTTAGATTTTCGTATTGGTTGAATATCTACTTTACACCCAAAGATGTTTTTAATTTTATAAATATGTTCAATAATTTCATTTGAGCTGAACGTCAACATGAACATATTGAGAGGTTCCTTACTTTGTCTTTTTAGCTTAATTGATGCTTCCACTGCATTAAACCCTTGCGATTTCAGATCATCAAGTATTTTTTCTGGTTTACATGAAGAGTGTAGGTTTTTTGCCATTACTCTAATTGGTCTAGTTTGTTTGTTTTCATAGGAGTGCCAAGCATGATCTCCTTCGCATAACATCTTTGTTACAGTTCTATATGATTCTTCATCATTTACATTGATTTTTAGGTTGTTTCTACTCATCAACTTGGTATTGAACTTGTCTTTTGATACAACTGTTTTCAATTGTTCATAGATCTAATATTATCGGTGGTGGTGGTGGTGGTGGTATTTTTTTCCGTTCCTTTAGGATTACTTTAGGAGCTGCAACCTTTACTAACACATTTTGATTAGTTTTGGAACCGATTTCTTTCTTTTTATTTATTTATTTTAGTTGCTCTGTCTTTTCCAAGTCAGATTCCTTTGGCTTAGGTTGTGTGGTTGAAAAATATTTTCAAGATACTCAGCAAAAATATGTGCTTTATCCTTATTGTTTCTGGCCCATTTTTCATTGGTTGTTTTGATTGGTGAAATCTGCATTATTGGTTGCTTTATTTTTTTTGTTGCTTTCCAAAGGGAATAATCGGTACTACTGTCATTAGTTAAGTTTCTTAGATAGTTACTGATTGTATCATTTTTAAAATCTTTGATTTCTCTTCTTAATTGTTGAGTAAGATTGTTCAATTTAGTTTTATCTTGGGGAAACCTTGTGTCAGGATAACTATTCAAATAAATAAAGAATACTGTTTAACCAAAATTAATTAACGTTTTATTTTCCAGTAATAGTAAGGATAACTATTCAAACAAACAAAGAATACTCTTTAAGCAAAGTTAACGAACGTTTTATCTTCCACGTCTGTTTTGGTTGTCCGTCACAAATCAACTGAACTCTCTTCTCAGAGTTATTCGTTTTATTGAAAATATATAGTTATATCAAGACAAATAATGAATAAGATTGATGAAGGAAAGAGATAGCATGTTGAACATTAATATCAATGAAATAATGCAGGGAACACGTCACAGCTCGGCCAATCCTACTTCGAAGTCGTCCTCGGCTTCATCAGTCTCTTGCTCTTCACCTTCATCCGGGTCAGGCGAATGATGACACCACGGTTTGATTTTGTCGGTGGCGTATACGGAGCAAAATTTCTTCTGAGTAATTTGCATTCCAGGAATATCTTCGATCAGGAATCGGTCATTACCCAAGACTTTGGAAACTCGATAAGGGCCCCTATACTTGGGCTCAAGTTTTCGTGATTCCCCGGTAGATGATGGTTCGTTTGATATTACTACTAAGTCACCCTCAGCATACAAAGTTGGTTCGGCGTGTTTCATATCAAAACGTTGTTTCCATTTTTCACGACTCTCGGATATATTTTCAGCGGCTTTAGCTCTTTTATTGCTAATTAAATCATCTTCGTTACAGCAGACTTCGTCATGAATAGCGGCGACAAGACGATTTTGTACCACATCAATAAGCTTGAAGTCAAAGATGAGTTCGTTTGGACTGAAACCCGACGTCGAATTCCGTTGAGAATTAACAGCCCACTGCAAATTTCGTATGTTTAGGTCCCAATCCTTTGGTTCCTTCGTCGTTGTTCGGACAAATGTGAGAATGGTGTGGTTGGCTCTCTCAACCTGCCCGTTGGCCCTTGGGGAACGCACAGCTGTTTTTATATGCTGAATATTGTTTTGTTCACAATACGTTTCGAACGATTTAGAGGTAAACGCAGTGCCCCTGTCGGTAATGATGCGTTTTGGAAGTCCAAAGTAGGTAGTTACTTCATTAAGCGTATTGATTACGGGAATCGTCTTTGTAGTTTTGACAGCCTTTATGATGAGAAACTTGCTGAATGCGTCAGAGATTGCAAGGACATACATGTTTCTCCGTTTGCTTCGAATAAATGGACCGAGGTGATCGATGTGTATTTGTCGAAATGGAATCGGTTCAATTTCTCCATAATGAAGGCGCCCTTCAGGTTTCCCGCCCTTAGATTTGTAGTAGCAGCACTCAATGCATGCGGCGAGATACTCCTTCACGTATTTTCGAATTTTCGGAAACCAGAAGTGTGTTTGAATACGCTGGATTGTTTTGTCTAGACCGAAATGGCCTACCTCATCATGGCATGAACGAACAATTCTCCATCTTACGGATCTTGGTACAACGAATTTTAAGGTGTTTTCGATTTTGCGATACAACCGGTGATTCTGTAATATATAATCTGTTTTAAATTGAGTTTCTTGTTCGGACTTACGTTCTCCATTTAAAACGGCTATGATTTCAGTTAGTGACGGATCTTGTCGTTGCATCGTCAACAACCAATCATCTGTTGCAGAGTTGATCTTCAAAATGTCATTTCCAGGAAGAATTTCTTTTGGTGGTAAATTGGGGGATCTGCTAAGTGCATCAACATGGGACATGCGGCTTCCTTGACGATGGACAGCTTCGAAGTCATAATCGAGGATTTTGATCCACCAGCGAGCAATCTTGGGAATCATTTCTGAATTGGCCTTGGCTTTGGCAATGGCGGCGCAATCGGTGACGAGTTTGAAAGGCTTCCTAAGAACATAAACACGAAAACGTTCGAGAGACTCGACAACGGCGAGAACTTCGAGTTCGTAACTGTGCCTCTTGCTTTCGGCAGCAGTACAGTGGCGACTATAGTAAAATACGGGTTTCCAATCTCTGTTATTGTTGGACTGCAGAAGAACACCAGCGAGACCAACAGCGCTAGCATCCGTGTGTACTTCGTGGTAAGCGGTATGGTTATATAATTCAAGTACTGGTTTCTTGCATAACAGGTCGATAAGTTGCGTGAAAGCACATTGTTGTTCTTCACACCACTGGAACTTTTCGTTTTTCCGCAGCAGCTGAGTTAACGGCCTCGATATCAAGGAATAATGCTCCACAAATTTTCGGAAAAACCCGGTTAATCCAAGGAAGCGCCGGACTTCGGTAATAGTTGTCGGAAGCTCGTTCATGATGGCTTGGAACACTGCCGGGGCATTTACGAGACCAAACGGCATTCGGTTGTACTCGAAATGCCCGTCCGTGGTTACAAATGCGGTGTAGCGTTTTGAGTCCTCGTCAATCTCGATTTGATGATATCCCATACGAAGGTCCAGCGACGTGAAGTATTTATTTCCGGCAAGCTGTGCGAACTGTTCTTCAAGATTTGGCATCGGATAAGGAATTTTTACTGTGATGCTGTTTAACAGCCGGTAGTCGACACACAAACGATGTTCACCATTTTTCTTGTCTACCAAGACAACTGGAGATGCGTACGGCGAATTTGAATGACGTATGATGTTTGTTGAAAGCAGATCGTTAACTATATTGGTGACTATGGGTCTTCTGGCAAACGGCAAACGATACGGTTTGGTTTTCACCGGAGTGTTGGAAGAAAGTTTGATCTGCATTTTCGATAGGTTGCACGTCCCCAGGTCGACCAGTTTTTCTGCAAAACACCCTCGATGGTTAGTTAAAATCGATTTCAACTCACCTTGCTCGACTTTATTAAGTTGCGTATTGAGCGATATAACATTAACGGATTTTTCCATCCGGCATTCAGCACCTTCTATGATAAGTCGAGCTCCCTGGCGACAAAGTACGTCTCTTCGTAAAACGACGTTTTCGGTTATCATCTCATTGTTAACGATCAGCAACTCCGCTTCAAAAATGGTGTCATCAAAATAGATTTCCGCTTCGATTTTTTTGTTACAAATGAACTTGCCTCCCGCAAATCCACTCAGCGTAACTGAACAGTCTTTGACATCAGTAAGATTGTGGGTGAAAGACTCTCGTATCAAAGTATGGCTGCTTCCAGGATCGACGAATGCTGATGTAGGTAAATTGTTGACTTTAATGTCCTTTACAATATCACTTTTTAGATGAAGTACATTCCCTTTAATATCGTTGACCGATTCCGGTTGACGCTGCTTATTAGGACAGTTCGATGTCTGATGAGAAGTTCGGCCGCATGTATTGCATCTCTCTTTGCGTTGAGGTTCGGGGCATCTGATGGAAACATGTCCAAGATTGCCGCAGTTGAAGCATTTAATACCTTGACTTCTATTCTCGGTGGTTTTATGAAAAATTTTGGGTGTATCTGAGATATTTTTCGACGGCTTTGTTATTACGTATGGTCCTTTTATTTCGTTATGCGCACAAAAGTTTATAATATCTCGTAGTAATTCACTGCACTCGTCGTAGTTATTAGAGATTTTCTTACGTAAATCCGGGTCGTTGATTCCATTTACAATGTGGCGAGCTATTGCTGATTGGGGTAAACCACCTTTTCTACCATAAGCGAGCATTTTGTAGTAATAATCGTGGGGAGACTCATTGTGAAGACGTTTCGTGTCATTTTAATATGTACATCGGCAACATTCTCAACACTCGGAAAGTCTTTCAAAAACTTTAGAACAAATTGCTGCCAAGAAAAGAAAATTTCATCGAGCGAATCCACCCAATATTTTGCAGCTCCCATCATTTTTTGTTGTACAGCAAAAACAACCACCTGGTCGTCCCACTTATACGCGTTCTTTAATGACTCCACTCTATTAACAAATTGCAACGAATCCAAAGATTTCTCCGATGAAGGGTTGAATTCTGGCAGCAGGGCTACGACGTCTCTTGCGCTTCCGTATGGATTATACGAAGGAAGAGGAGAGATATATTGCGGCGGCAAATACACAGGCGCATGTGTCTGTGTCTCGAATGTCGGCACAGCGAATGGTATGTTTGCGTTTGTGAGTGGCACAAATCCGTTAGGTGTTTGCACACCAACTTGTCGCTGAAACGTATATGCACTACCAAGCGGTGTAGCATGTGTCGTAGGTATAGACGCAGAATACATTGGAGATGTTGTCGTCGTTAAGTGCGTAGAAAAACATGTTCGCACAGGAACCGCAGAAGACGCTGTTGTTGTATGTATGAGAGGCTGACATGCAGGCACCGTTGTTAACGGAATCTCTTTATCATCGTCTAAAACAAACTGCGCAGTGGCTGATGCGTTTTTATGAATCTGTTGAAATGTTGTTGTTTGTATCTGCTGTAGTCGTAAATCGTTGACTACCTTTTGCAAATCCTTTATTTGTGCAGATAACATAGATTCTATATTTTCATCACCCACCTGCTCTTCATTCATGTGTTCTTCTAATCGATGTATGAGATTAATTCGCTTACCAGACGTTGACAATCCTACCTCACGGCACTTCTCTCGCAAAACACTTAATTTTTCATCTCTATAACCCGGCATTTCATTTATATTTATTATTATTTTCGTTTATTTCGTTAACGAAATACGTTTTGATTTTCCTTTATTTCGTTTTGATTTTCGTTTATTTCGTTTTTATTTTCGTTTATTTCGTTTTGATTTTCGTTTATTTCGTTTTTATTTTCGTTTATTTCGTTTTGATTTTCGTTTATTTCGTTTTTATTTTCGTTTATTTCGTTTTGTGGTCACTAGTAAATCCCACTTGTGAATAAATGTCAGGATAACTATTCAAATAAATAAAGAATACTGTTTAACCAAAATTAATTAATGTTTTATTTTCCAGTAATAGTCAGGATAACTATTCAAACAAACAAAGAATACTCTTTAAGCAAAGTTAACGAACGTTTTATCTTCCACGTCTGTTTTGGTTGTCCGTCACAAATCAACTGAACTCTCTTCTCAGAGTTATTCGTTTTATTGAAAATATATATATCAAGACAAATAATGAATAAGATTGATGAAGGAAAGAGATAGCATGTTGAACATTAATATCAATGAAATAATGCAGGGAACACGTCACACTTGTTTGCTGCCATTGCCTCCTTGCCTTTCTTTTTCCAGCAAGAAGTTTTCTGATTGCGCTAGGGTAATTATTGCCCTGAGTTTTTATTTTTATTGAGGGACTATTTTCCCAGGCCGATTGTTGAATGTTATGTACTAATTGTTGTACTTCTATTTCCAATTGGTCCTCATTTTTTAGCGGAACCTTAAGATCGATTTTTTCGTCTAAGGATAGTGCAAAACAATCCCAGTCTGTATATTTATTTATTAATGTTGCATTTATTTCTTTCGGTATAAATTTTTCTCTTAATGTCAGGATAATCGGAGAATGATCGGAACTTAAGTCCCGAAATTCATCAACTTGAACATAGTTAGTAGACACGTTTTTGATTATGAAGAAATCAATTAGATCTGGAACTTTGTTTGGGTCGGTTGGCCAGTACGTCGGTTTCCCATGTGACAAGGCTTCACACCCGTACTTTCTAATGGCATTCAATAGTTGTTTACCCTTACTTGTAGTTCGCCTAGAACCCCAGTGGATGTTTTTAGCATTAAAATCACCTCCAATTACGAATCGTTTTCTTTTCCTAGTTTACCGAAGAATTCCAGATAATCTGTTTCTTTTAGTGAATGTTTTGGTGGACAGTAGATTCAAATAAAACTAACAAAATTATTCTTGGTTTTGACATTTACAGTTGTGGCTTGTATTTCTTCTGTTTCATATTTCAATTCTTCGTAATGTTCAATTTTGTTTCTTACTATAACAGCACTCCCACCTCTGGCCGAATTTCCAGGATGTATGGTGTGATATACTTTGAAATTTGTAAATTTTATATTAAATTGTCTAGTAAAGTGTGTTTCCGAAAAAAGGCATATATCAATTTTTTCAGTGTCCAGGACCACTTGCAATTCTTGTTGATGTTGCAAAAGTCTATTGGCATTCTTTTGCAATCTCTCATCAAATATATTGAGTTTGTTTATAATTAACTGTAGTTACTGTTTTATATCATCGTTTTGTACAATAGTAGCTTTTTTTGTTACTTGGGCGTTGGTCATTTCCCCTATTTCCTCTTGTGTGGCTGCATATGCTATTGCCGTTTGCCTTTCTCCCATTTCAGGTTGTTTTACCTTAATAGGTTGATTCCTGATTTTATTTATTCTTTTATCACTTATTTTTTTGTTTTTAATTTTTTGAAGCTCGATTGCAACACTGCATCCCCTTTAGTTAGCACGGTGATTTTCTCCACAGTGTACGCCTCTCGTGGTCGAGCCTCTATAGGTTTATCACAATCCTTTGTTAGATGTCTACCTGAATATTTAACACACCTCGGTTCCTTATTACAGTGTTTTTGGGTATGTTCATATCCTTGACAACGTTTGCATTGAGGAATAATCTTAGATTTTCGTATTGGTTGAATATCTACTTTACACCCAAAGATGTTTTTAATTTTATAAATATGTTCAATAATTTCATTTGAGCTGAACGTCAACATGAACATATTGAGAGGTTCCTTACTTTGTCTTTTTAGCTTAATTGATGCTTCCACTGCATTAAACCCTTGCGATTTTAGATCATCAAGTATTTGTTCTGGTTTACATGAAGAGTGTAGGTTTTTTGCCATTACTCTAATTGGTCTAGTTTGTTTGTTTTCATAGGAGTGCCAAGCATGATCTCCTTCGCATAACATCTTTGTTACAGTTCTATATGATTCTTCATCATTTACATTGATTTTTAGGTTGTTTCTACTCATCAATTTGGTATTGAACTTGTCTTTTGATACAACTGTTTTCAATTGTTCATAGATTGAATCATAGTTACTAACGCCATCTAATATTATCGGTGGTGGTGGTGGTGGTATTTTTTTCCGTTCCTTTAGGATTACTTTAGGAGCTGCAACCTTTACTAACACATTTTGATTAGTTTTGGAACCGATTTCTTTCTTTATTATTTATTTATTTTAGTTTCTCTGTCTTTTCCAAGTCAGATTCCTTTGGCTTAGGTGGACTAGGTGTGGTATTTCGCTTCCTTTTTTTTCGAAGATTTTTAACCCGTATCCTCTGGGTTTCCTTGGCTAATTGCGCTTCTGCAATTTCTGCAAACAGTGGTCCTTCGAGCCGGATAGTTTATAATCATTTCCAAGCCATTCTTTCGTATCCTAGTGTGAGTCTGCACTAGGGTGGTTATAAACAGTCGCATACATAAAAGTAATAGTTTACTTTATCCTTATTTAAAAGTAATAGTTTACTTTACCAACACTCACTTCACTTCAACATGGACGAATTATCTATAACCTACAGGATGTCATCACCCAGCTGGAAGAGTTAACCTCGTCAAACTCGGATTAGAAAAGTGTTCTCCAGAAATGCTTTCCAGGCAGTACGATAAGGCTAAGAGCCTTTGGACTTCCATCGAGACGTACTACGCTAACTTATCTAAACTAAGCAGAAAGTCGCTGCTGAATTCCTGCCAAAATTCGAGGCAGCTCAAACAATCTTCGCAATATTTAAAGAGTTCATCAACACCCGCAGTTGTTGGATGAGGAGAAAATTGAAGACGGAAATCTTGGAGATGCAGTTGCCCCAACTGATGAGGACTCCAAGGCGTCTAACGATCCCCAACACTCCAAACCGTTCAACGGCCGCAAGTTCCAATCCTCAAAAAGACGAAAGGAATAATTCACCAGAGCACATCCATACGACACCATCATCGAAATTAATATCAATTACTCCCGCTACATCTGTCGATACTGCAGCCGGACTCCAAGGCGTCTAATGGTCCCCAAATGTGTAAAATGAAAAAAACTGATTTTCGTAAATTTCTTGATTCCAGTGCCGCCATAAGAGATATAAACTTATTGGAGTACCTAACGAACATATGGTGTAAATATCTCTTTGCTATCAATGGTTTTATATATTGGAAATACACATTTTCAAATATGTATATATCGACTCTAGCGCCACCTACCGCATACAAAAAATTTGGTGTAAATTATCTTACACCGTGCGTCAATCGAGAGATCACATGTTCCACTAGCGTTGGATCGATAAAATAGCATTGCCAGAGTAGACATTTATAAAGCCATGAGGGAATTCGGTATCTCAAATAATGACAGGACTATGTACGTTGACCATGACTAATATTATAAGACAAGTAAAAAAGTATTCTGACCTCTTAGCCACGTTCACGAGAAAAGTCTTACGGAGAATTGACTCTATAATGATGAAATCTACGAGCGTTATCGCTATGTCGACGTCGTGAAGGGAATTAAGCTTATTAGGCTCCGGTGAACAGGACATCTAGCTCGCATAAGTGAAGAGGATCTTGCTCGGAAAGTCCTCTGCAGTTGTATTTATGGGACACGGGAGCGAGGCCGGCCAAGCCTACGGTGAAAGGATGGCTTTGACCAGGACGCCCAGATTTTAGGGATGACATCGGCTCAAAATCGGGACGGGTGGAGAGATTTCTTGCGGAAGGCCAAGACCGGGGCCAGGTTGTTAAGCCAAATATGATAATCATGAATTAGTTGTGATGAAAAAACCTTCTGAAATACTAAAGGCCAAATACTAGAATGTCAAATGAAAGTGAGTAAAAATAGTTTTTAGAAGTGTGATAAAGCGTTGCAATAGATATTGTTACAAAATTCAGGCTTACGAGTTCGTAAATGATTTTGCATATAAAACACAACACTAGTTTATTAATTTACAAATAATAACTTTAATTTGCAAACAATAAAATTAACACAGGTTCACAATTTTTATTGGTGATTACTTTTAAATGCACACAAAAACACCTATAATACTTGTACTTTACAATAATTCTCTTAGGAGATAGCAATAATACTTTACAAGAACTTTTACAACTTGACTAGTTGAATTCCAAATAACTAATAAATTCTCTACATTGAACGAGTATAAACTCATTGAAAAGCTTCCAGAAACTTCCAATATTGTAGACAGATATATCGAGAAATGACCAGAAAATTGTAGCCTTATTCCCTTATTTACAACTAACGATACTTATATGTAATAACCGGGCAAACCGCACAAACCGGTTTGACGACTTGTTTGACCAGTACACAATGATTCAAACTTGCAGGCGGTTACATTTCAAATTTCAAACAATCTAAAGTCTTACAGCCTAAAAGTATGCTACATAAAAGTGCTTATTTTTAGTATGCGGTATATATATTGCGATTTATCTTAGGATTCTAATTCTATTATATGCGTTACTAACTACTTTTCGTAACAATATATTCAAAAAATAGAAATGTTGGATAACTAACTGCACTATAAAAAACTACTCTGCCAGCTATTTAAGATCGATAAAGTTTAATAAAAGCTTCGATGAGTTCAGTAACAGTACAGACCACTCAACAAACCATTGTAATTCTAAACTTAATAGTATAGACAAGCTACTCGCAAATATTTTCTATGCGTTAAATAACCCCCTAGTGACCCTGTAAATCAGAATCTTCTATCGCTTAGAAAAGACTTGATATCTGCCCTCGACTCGCGTATCCCTTCCCTTCGCTCCGATCTGAAAACGCATCCCCAAAACCCCAGTGTTGATCAAAGCCTCCAAGATTTAGCACGTAGAATCGACGACCTAGGAGATGAAGTCGCTGCATCTCGAATCATGATGGGTGACATTGCTGAGGAGATCAAAATTACATCAAACAAAATTGACGACATTCCTCAGCCGCAATCCTGTTCTGGCTATAACACCTCCATCCTCACTGAGATGTTAGAAACTGCGTGCACCACACCATCTGAACCGTATTCATCTTCTTCAGCATCAATCATGCCACCACACACCAATCTTTCCTTCGGAACCGTAATTCACACACCAGCTGCTCTGCAAACTACTGCTACATAATCAGAAGCGCAACCCCTACCCACAATTTTTCATCTCGGTAGGACATGGACCCTCCCCGTATGGAATCAACGGATTACCAATCTTAATAAACTCAACAAAAGAAAATCCGGAGACTACATAGATTTCATCGTCAACAGCTCTCCTCGTCAAGCTGATACCACCTGGATTGCACAATGCTTTTATAGGAAGTTCAACATCATCATCAAAGACTGTAAGATAACCTCCCCATTCAACTCCAAAATTCCAGCTCCTTCAGCCTCAAAATTCCTAAGAAATACGGTTGGCTTTTCGTCAACCCATCTGGCAAAGTCTTTCACCTGAATAAGATGAGGGTCAGAAGATTGATCCCGGAAGCTGACACGTTAGTAGTAATTTTAGCATGAAGACCAAGCATAAATTTAATTCTAATTCTTCTCAATCCCTTCTTCAACATAAGCCTAGTTCTAACACTGCACACTCCCATTTCCAATCTACACTAAACCCTAATTGGAGTTTCAATAGGGGAATCTTCCCCAAATTTACCCCTCTGCTTTGATCACCCTCCCCATTCCGCAATAAATTTACTAATGTATCCACTAATCCATTAAACACCTCTCTAACTTCCAAGCCTATTCTTCAACGTAATCGCGTCTCATTCAATCTGACGCCCGTCTCTGCTCCTCCCTCTACTTCCAAAATCACTCCTTCTATTAGACCATCCTACTCGAATTTCAAATACTCCCTTACTCTTAATCCTTCTCCACCCTCTTCCTCTTCTTCTCATTTAACCCATCCTAGCACTTCTGCACCTTCCACATCCACGTATTCTCGCAGTAACTCTACCGCCTTTGCTGAACCATATTCGGCCGAACTGCCACCTAATGCATCTTCCCCTACTTTCGATCCACTGCTTCCACCACCGTTAAACTTCCATCTAAACTAACGGACCCCGCGTCAATGATCAATGACCTTACTCTCGAATTCTTCGACACAGCAATTTTTGACTGTCTTCTCAAATCTGTCCCTAATGTGCCACGTAAAAACTGCTCGTCCTCCCCTCCCTGGTATAATAAAGAATAACGTATTCTTCGCAATGCCAGAAACAAATTATGGAAAACTTACATGTTATCCAGATCAGACTCAGACTTTTCTTTCTACCAACAAGCTTACTTCCGCTTTTCACCCTCTGCGAATCTCTCTATCTCGAATACCTCTACAAAATGCAACATAGCCTTATCACTAATCCTAGACGTTTCTACCAATTTATTAACGTCAAAAGAAAGTCCGATGGCTTCCCGTCCACTCTAAAACTAATCAACACTTCATCTGCGGACCCTAAAGTAGTAGCCAACCTCTTTGCCACCTTTTTCAGCCAATCATTTAGTGACCACCCTCACGAACTGGCACTTGATGGTCTGCCCGCCATATTCTTAAAAAAATGTGTAGACGCTATAAGTCATTGCATAAGTCATCATCATTACGACATTATTTCGACTCTCACTCTCCCAAGCCGTTTTCTCAAAATTATGGCAGGACTCCTTTATTTTCCCTATTCATAAAAAAGGCAGTAAAAGCGAGGTATCAAACTACCGACCCATAGCTAAACTCTCTTCAATCCCCAAACTCTTTGAAAGCATTGTCTACGACTCCCTGTACTTTCACTACAAATCGATATTTCCTCCACAACAGCACGGTTTCTTAAAGGGCAGGTCCACTACGACCAACCTCACCGAATTTGTGTCTAAAACTCTTCAAGCCTTAGAGGATAGTAACGAAGTGGATGTCATCACTACCGACTTCAGCACAGCTTTTAATAAAATATGCCACCAAACCATTTACCTTAAACTTAAAGCCCTCGGATTTCCACCCCTTTTCATTTCATGTCTGAAATCGTAACTTGAGAAGCGCCCTAGTATAGGGTTCTCTTCAGATTCTCAATCACAGACCCTAATAACGCCACTTCAGGTGTTCTTTAAGGCAGTCATCTCGGACCATTGATCTTTTTCCTAACAATAAATGATGTTGGTTGTAACGACGAAAATTTGAACTTACAATTTTCGTCTTACACCCACTGTGCACGCACGGATATCAAATGCATGCAAAAAGCCCAGCGTAGCAACACAACACGTGCGTGCAAACAAGTACAGCAGGGCACGCACGCACGAAGAAAAAATCAACAAGTGCTAATCGAATCATGCATGGCAACACAGCGCATGCATGCAAATAAATACAGCATAGCAACTCAACACGTGCATGCAAACAAGTATGTACGAAGTAACGGAGGTAAGAAAATGCGAAATGGAAAAAACCCAAGCGATCTGTTACAAGAGAAAACCACCAACAACACGAGAGAGATGAGAGAACTACAAAGCTGCAAGCCTACATAGAGGCAAAGACAACCAAGAGGCAAAGATTATAAAAGGATTAGCACATGAAGAATTGTTGTCTTTGGTCTGCATCAGTGAGACTGTTCACTTCAACAGTGGGACACCAAAAACGGTAAGTGAACAGTGGAAAATTAAAACGCCTCGAGGAGATATCAGCAGCATCGGCAACTACCGGAAATTGACACAAAAGCATTTACCGTAAGCGAGACACCCGAACAACATAATTTACATGAGAACTACCCACGAAGCTAGAGACGGAGGAATTTTAAATGCGTGGTACAGGACAATTAACGTTGGTCTGCGCTGGAATCAGGTTAGCCAAATTCCCCAGTAGTATTAGTAGTTTAGAATCCCCTTTCTTTGTCTCGAGACTCTGGCGGGCCTTATAGGACTGCATCTCGAGACTCTGAAAACCTCGATAGGGAGAGATTCCCCTTGTTAGATAGAAACCCTTCGAACTCAGGACTCTGGCGGGCCTTATAGGACTCCATCTTGAGTTTCGATTCTCGTAGGGCCGAGTTTTCCCATTTAGTAGAAAGTAAACAGTGAAAGATCTGCCTCTCTCCATTAAATCTAGTTCAAAAAGCCCTTTCTTTGTCTCGAGACTTTGGCGGGCCTTATAGGACTCCATCTCGAGACTCTGAAAACCTCGATAGGGAGATAGAAACCCTTCGAACTCAGGACTCTGGCGGGCCTTATAGGACTCCACCTTGAGTTTCGATCTCTCGTAGGGCCGAGTTTTCCCATTTAGCGGGGAGCGAGTGGTGAAAGACCTGCTCCTTCCGACTAAATCCCGTAGGGACAAATTCCCCTTAAAGGCACCTATAGTGCGAACCAAAGTTTCTTGCCCGTACCACGTCGTTACGAGACCCGAGTCAGTGGCCAAGAAACCAGGCGTGACGGCAGAAGAACAAGGAGAAACCCCAAAGCGAAACCAAGCGAAACAAATTAAATCAAATCAAAGGAAAGCAATTTAATAATTATAATATAAATATTCAACCAAATTTTACGGAGTCAATAAAGAAATAATTTTGTAACGAAAACAACGGCTTATTAGTTAATAGGACCCTGGACGCCAGCGAGCGTACCCCGGCATTTACCTCGTTACAAATGGCGCCCGAGCAGGGACCCCGTTAAAGAAAAAAAATAGCCCCCCAAGTCAAGTTTTACAAAAACAAAAATAACATATAACTTAATAATAGGCAGTATAATAAGAAAAAAAAATAATCTAAATCGACGGCAGAGAGTGTAAAACTTGAGGAAAATCTAGCAAAGAATACCCCAAAATGGTAAAAACAAGTTGGGTCTACGAGCTGAAAAAGGGAGAACTTGCGGTACTCGCGGAAGAATTCGGCTTGGAAGCAAGTGGTACAGTTGAGGAATTGCGTAAACGGTTTTCGGCTCTCATCAACAGCGAAAGCCTTACAGAAGATCAGATAGCCCGCCTGAAGGAACTAGAGGTACGTTACGCGCGAACTCCTTCGCCGATCCCACCGCTAACGGGACCAACGTGCCTAGAAATACCAAAGTCATCCAGGGAGAGTCAAATAAAAATCGCCCCTAACGAACGTACATCGTCGATCCCACCGCTTATGGGACCAGCGTGCTTAGAACCACTGAAGCCATCCAGTGAGAGTCAAACAAAATTTGTATCAAATGAATGTAGATCCCAATACCCTGCACTCATCGACCAAGTGAGAAAGTGGTCAGTGAAATACGACGGCGGAAAGGAACCGCTGGCATTTGTTGAACGCGTGGAGGAGCTGGCTGATGTGTATAATCTGGACAAGGACTTGTTGCCTCGAACAATGCCTGAGCTGTTACGCGATCGTGCGCTGGCTTGGTACAGGAACAACAACCGACAGTGGCAGAGATGGAGCGATTTCAAAAGGGACTTTATGAAATTTTTTCCGCGGGAAACGGAAGAGGGGACCGGAACGAGCGGGGCACATCCGGACCTCAGACACCCATTCCTCGAAGACAGTAGGATTCCTCAAGCAAGACGCGAGCCGGGTGTACGCGCATGTAACCCTCAACGGTGCACCGGCGATCGCAACCATAGACACGGGGGCAACACGAAGTTTTGCTAGTGAAGATTTCATCAAAAACGGGGACAGTTCCAGACCAAACCACGACCGACAAAAATAATTGCTCGTATGGCCGACGGAACTCCGAGGGAAATTTACAACTGCATTGATGTCGAAGTGAAACTAGGAACCGCACGATGTCAAACTACTTTTCTAGTACTACCAGGAGTGATAGACGACGTGCTGCTGGGAATGGACTGTCTAGCTCAACTTGGCCTTGTCATGAGCTGCGGAGGTTCATCACTCTCAGTAGATAACATCAGTGGAAGCAGATTTCAGGAAGGAGTCACCAAGCTTACCATGGACTCGTTAGATAACACCAGTGGAAGCAGATTTCAGGAAGGAGTCACCAAGCTTACCATGGTCCCGTTAGATAACACCAGTGGAAGCAGAGTTCAAGGTGGAGTCACCAAGCTTACCATGGTCAGGAACGTAGAGGATTAAGGCGAGTTAATCAAGTCATTCTTAGATGAGGAATTGCCCAAGTTTGAGAGGTTACAAGGAACGACAGTCATAGCCAGCCACAAAATCATATTGTCTGATGATCGCCCCGTTAAACAACGGTACTTTCCCAAGAATCCAGCAATGCAGGAGATAATCAACGCGGAAGTCGACGAGTTACTAAGCAAAGGATGTATTGAGCCATCGCACAGCCCTTACAGCGCCCCTATTGTGCTGGTACGAAAGAAGACAGGAAAGTGGAGGCTTTGCATCGACTACCGACAGCTTAATTCCAAGTCTGTCCCAGATGCATACCCGCTAGCCTACACTCAGCGCCCGTCACTTTTCAACGAGCGCTAGATCAGGTAATTGGCTCCGAGATGGAACCCCACGCATTTGCCCATTTGGACGATATCATCGTGGTTGGAAATACGTTAGAGCACCACATGCAGAATCTGAGGGAAGTCTTCCGGCGATTGCGAGCAGCAAACCTCAAGATTAATCTAGAAAAGTGTGAGTTCTTTAAAAAAAAAAGAGCTTAAATACCTCGGACACGTCGTTAGCGAAGAAGGAATCCACACAGACCCAGAGAAAGTAGCCGCTATACGGGAACTGCAACCACCAAAGAATGTTCGGGAGCTGCGCCGCTGCTTGGGAATCGCTTCATGGTACAGGCGTTTCGTACCAGAATTTTTCAATGTCGTCCACCCACTCACACGTCTGCTCAAGAAGGGAAAACATTGGAAGTGGACGGAACAAGAGCAAGAGGCTTTCGTGAAACTCAAATTGAGGCTCACAGAGGCACGTGTACTGGCATGCCCAGACTTTACCCAAAAGTTCACCCTACAAACGGACGCCAGCGACTATGGTTTGGGTGCGGTACTTACGCAAGAGGTAAATGGCCACGAAAAAGTGATCGCCTATGCCAGCCGTCCCCTGAATAAAGCCGAATTCAACTACTCCCCAACAGAGAAGGAATGCCTAGCGATCGTATGGGGGATCAGGAAAATGAGGCCCTACCTAGAAGGTTACAGGTTCAGCGTAGTTACGGACCATCTTTCTCTTAAGTGGCTCAACTCGATCGAAAGTCCCGCAGGACGTATCGCACGATGGGCATTAGAACTACAGCAATACAGCTTCGACATACAATACCGCAGAGGTAAGCTTAACGTGATTGCTGACGCTCTGTCGCGACAACCCCTAGAAGTATTCGCCAGGGTGGCCGATACTCCGCCCGAACGACAGGAATGTGGCTGGATCATTCGGAAGATAGCGGAAACACTAGAGAAACCAGAGACATTTCCGGACTATGCTATGCAAAATGGACAGCTGTACCGTCACATACACAGACAAGCGGGTGACGACGATTGTGCCCCATGGAAGCTTTGTGTGCCGACCCATTGTCGCGACAGGGTGATGCGTGAGAACCATGACGATGCAACAGCTGGACACATGGGTGTTCGGAAGACGACGGAGAGAGTATGCGGCAGGTACTATTGGCCAGGGATGTTTCGCGATATCCGGCGACACGTCAACAAATGCCAAGTCTGTCAACGCTTTAAGCCGGGTCAGCAGAATCCAGCAAGAAAAATGCTGACGCAAGTACCAGAAGAACCTTGATCGATATTGTGCGTTGACTTCATGGGACCCTTCCCTCGCTCAAAACATGGCAACACTATGCTACTGGTTTTCTTCGACAAGTTCTCCAAATGGACAGAGCTGATACCACTACGCACAGCCACAGCAGAAGGAGTGCAAAAGGCATTCAGGGAACGTATTCTGGCACGATTTGGCATACCTAAGGTTCTTATTACCGATAATGGAACCCAATTCACAGCTCGAGGTTTCCAACGATTTATGCGCGAGATGGGAACTCGACAGCAATTTACTGCACCCTACACGCCGCAAGAGAACCCAACAGAAAGGACCAACCGAACAGTCAAAATGATCACTGCACAACTCCTGGGTGCCGACCAACGGCTTTGGGACGAGAAGCTTCCAGAAATAATGCTGGCGATAAACACTGCGAAGTCTGATACCATCGGATTCAGCACAGCATTTTTGTTACAAGGACGCGAGCCACGGCTCCCAAAAACCTTGTACGACGAAGTAACTCCCGCTACAGTAACGATGGAA
This sequence comes from Nephrocerus scutellatus, assembly GCA_947095585.1. Classification (NCBI taxonomy): domain Eukaryota; kingdom Metazoa; phylum Arthropoda; class Insecta; order Diptera; family Pipunculidae; genus Nephrocerus; species Nephrocerus scutellatus. The sequence goes on along the minus strand of OX352764.1, from coordinate 70,978,349 downwards.
ACGACAGTGACACCGGCAAACAAGGCTTAACGCCTACGAGTGGTGTTCCAAATTTTGCGGCACAATATGGAGCGGGCAGCACAAGACCAGGCAAGACATTATTACTTGCGAAGGCGTCCCTGGGCCCCATAGATAGGACAAATGGTCTGGGTGAGACAACATCATTTGTCCAAAGCAAACGAGAACTTTAACGCGAAACTGGCACCAAAGTATGAAGGACCATAACGCATAGAATCCTTCAAATCACCAGTAATCCTATTGCTAACCAAGGAAGGAGGGAGAAAGGAGCGAACCGCTCATGTCAGCGACGTAAAGATATACCACGAAACACCGCCGAGCCACCGAGAACAGAAGACATGTAAGATCGATGCCATGGAATATGTTAGTAAGGCACGCAACCAAAAATAAATCACAAGCACCGCTATTTCTACACCAAACCGAGAACCGCTATTTTCACACCAAGATCACAGAAATGAGGTTCCACAACGTGTAAGAAGGAGAAAGAAACTATCTTTAGTCAACGAGCGACGTGGCATTAAAAATCACTCTAGTTAATAGTCTCGTGGTGAACGGGCGTGTGCGGTGACTAACTACAAAGAAAAAAAAAAACAACAACTAAACAAAATATAATAATAAACAAATAAACATTACAAAAACAATCACGGACAAGGCATCAACGCATCCGGCAACAACCTCAGCAACAATCACGGACAAGGCATCAACCCATCTGGCAACAACCTCGGCAACAACCACGGACAAGGCAACAACACGCATGATGACAACCCCAGCGAAAAACACGACCTCAGCCACACTAAGGATGGCGAACAAGGCGACGGAGGATGCAGGGCACACAAGAGGCGCAGAGAAGCGAGAACACCGGAGGAGGAACTCGAAGACATAGTGGAACAGGCACGCAGAGACCTTGTCCTAGGCAAATCAATGTCGTTTCAGCGATTCATCGGTGGGAAAAGGGTGAAAATACAGCTCAGTCGCCAAGGAGAAGCAAAAGTCACAGTCACCGGTAGTATGGGGGGAGTGTAACGACGAAAATTTGAACTTACAATTTTCGTCTTACACCCACTGTGCACGCACGGAGATCAAATGCATGCAAAAAGCCCAGCGTAGCAACACAACACGTGCGTGCAAACAAGTACAGCAGGGCACGCACGCACGAAGAAAAAATCAACAAGTGCTAATCGAATCATGCATGGCAACACAGCGCATGCATGCAAATAAATACAGCATAGCAACTCAACACGTGCATGCAAACAAGTATGTACGAAGTAACGGAGGTGAGAAAATGCGAAATGGAAAAAACCCAAGCGATCTGTTACAAGAGAAAACCACCAACAACACGAGAGAGATGAGAGAACTACAAAGCTACAAGCCTACAAAGAGGCAAAGACAACCAAGAGGCAAAGATTATAAAAGGATTAGCACATGAAGAATTGTTCTCTTTGGTCTGCATCAGTGAGACTGTTCACTTCAACAGTGGGACACCAAAAACGGTAAGTGAACAGTGGAAAATTAAAACGCCTCGAGGAGATATCAGCAGCATCGGCAACTACCGGAAATTGACACAAAAGCATTTACCGTAAGCGATACACCCGAACAACATAATTTACATGAGAACTATCCACGAAGCTAGAGACGGAGGAATTTTAAATGCGTGGTACAGGACAATTAACGTTGATCTGCGCTGGAATCAGGTTAGCCAAATTCCCCAGTAGTATTAGTAGTTTAGAATCCCCTTTCTTTGTCTCGAGACTCTGGCGGACCTTATAGGACTCCATCTCGAGACTCTGAAAACCTCGATAGGAAGAGATTCCCCTTGTTAGATAGAAACCCTTCGAACTCAGGACTCTGGTGGGCCTTATAGGACTCCATCTTGAGTTTCGATTCTCGTAGGGCCGAGTTTTCCCATTTAGTAGAAAGTGAACAGTTAAAGATCTGCCTCTCTCTATTAAATCTAAATCAGAAACCCCTTTCTTTGTCTCAAGACTCTGGCGGGCCTTATAGGACTCCATCTCGAGACTCTGAAAACCTCGATAGGGAGAGATTCCCCTTGTTAGATAGAAACCCTTCGAACTCAGGACTCTGGCGGGCCTTATAGGACTCCATCTTGAGTTTCGATCTCTCGTAGGGCCGAGTTTTCCCATTTAGCGGGGAGCGAGTGGTGAAAGACCTGCTCCTTCCGACTAAATCCCGTAGGGACAAATTCCCCTTAAAGGCGCCTGAAGGGCGAACCAAAGTTTCTTGCCCGTACCACGTCGTTACGAGACCCGAGTCAGCGGCCAAGAAACCAGGCGTGACGATGAAAATAATCAAGGTAATATCCACCACCAACAATTCTCTATTACTTCAAAACGACCTTAATTCATTCTACACCTGGTGTGACAAAAACTTCTTAGAAATTAATGTTGGTAAATGTCAATCCATTACGTTCTCCCGCAACCCCCACCACTCAGAACCAATCACTTTCGGAACGATCCAGTTCCTTTAGTCTCTTCTATATGCGATCTGGGTTTTATCTCTTACAGGGAGCTCAACTTCCGTTCCCATATCGATCATATCATACATAACGCTAATTCTTCTCTCGGTTTCATAAAACGATGGTCCAAAGAATTTTCTAACCCTTACATTACTAAATCCATTTACATTACCTTTGTCAGACCACAGCTTGAATACGCCAGCCAAGTTTGGCCTCCATTTATTTATCCGTTTTGCGTTACGCGGTCTCCCATGGCCCGACGACTATATCCTACCCCCTATGAAAATAGGCTAAAATTGATCAGCTTGTAAACCCTTGCAAAAAGTCGCAAAGTTGTTGACATACTCTTCATACACCAATTATTAACGGGAACAATCGATTCTCCCGCACTATTAGAAATAATCTCCCTTCACACTAACCCACGTAGCCTTAAATCTGTTCTGCTCTTTTGTCTCCCTCACCACGGTACCAACTACGGCTATTTTAAACCATTGTCCAGAATGCTGCGTCTGGCCAACAAGGCACAGAACACATTTGATTTCCATTTAAGTACATCCTCCCTTAGAAATTCTCTTTATACCTCCCCTTGACATTTCTCCCCTTTAAGTTAAGTATTATTATTAAGTAGTATTAAAGAAAAAAATAAATAAACTTAAACTTAAAACACATGCGCAGAATTTCTGCATACATCACTGTACGTATACACGTGTGTAAATTATTTTTGACATGCACCGCATCTTTTGCTGTCAATCGCTAATTGACAGCTATTATAAACTCGTTTGTCACAAAAATATTTTAAAAATGAAAAACTTTTAAAAAATTATCTTAATATTGTTACGAAAAGTAGTTAGTACCGCACATAATGAAATTCGAATCCTAAAATAAATCGCAATGTACATACTGCATACTAAAAAAAGGCACTGAATTAAAATTAAGCACTTTTGAATAGCTTTTAGGCTTTAAGGTAAGGTTTATTAGATTAATTGAAACTTAACCGCCTGTAAGTTTATATTGCTGGTGAAAAATGTAGTCAAACCAGTTTGTTCGGTTTGCCCGGTTTTGTGAAAGTACATTATTGCACATGTAGTTTATTTTTGGAAGATGGTTTAATACATATGAGTATGGCTAGTTGTGAAAAAGGGAAATTGACACTACTTTCTGGATATTTCTGTCTGTAAGATTGGAAGTTTCGGGAAACATTTTAATGAGTATTAAAGGTGGCGTTCGCTGCACAGGATTGATTAGTTCATAGTTTAGAATTCAACCAGTCCAGTTGTAAAAGTTCTTGCAAAGAGATAAAGCTACCAGCTAACAGAATTATAGCGAAATACAAGTTTGTTGTAATAAGTGTTTTTGTGTACATTTAAAGTTACCACCAATATTGTGAACTTGTATTATTTTAACTGTTCGTTTATTAATGTTGTAATTTATATATATAGTTGTGTTGTGTTTTATTTGCAAAATCCTTTACGGTTTCGAAAGCCTGAATTGCGTAACAATTGGTGTCAGTTTTGGGATTTTGCAAATCATGAAACAGTGAAATTTTGCAAATCGATAAGAGCTAAAAGAAGATCCTGAAAAGTCAAATCCATGGTCCTTGGGCTGTTGGACATCTATATGATTCCATCTTCATCAGCAGTCAGCCATCAGCAGGATAGGGCGAATAACACAGAATGCTTCAGAAATGCATGTGGCCGCAACTATCTCTAACTAGTGGAAGTGCAATAAAAACCTCCATGTGGTGGCCGCTGGTAATTTTCTTCCAGTACAGGAAAAGCGAAATGATCGGGCTAGTCCCTTCGAAGTAAGGTTGGCGCGAGGCCAATAACCTCGCCCGTAAAAAACCATTATACGGAACCCAAAATCAGCCTAGGATACACTGATGAACGACGACGACAACGGCAACGAAAACGGCTAAACGATTTAAGAATTTTCTCATTACGCTCACTGTATAGAGCTCGAGCTGCACAACAGCTAGCCGAAACCCTGTCCAAATATAATGCTGACATAACAGCAATTCAGGAGATGCGATGGACGGGGAATGGTGTTTTACAAAAATCAGAATATGACATATATTACAGCTCTCATGCAAGACATCATGTGCTCGGGGTGGGGTTTCTAGTCAGCAAAAGAATGAAACCCACCGTTATCAGCTTTAAAGCAGTAAATTAACGGCTCTGCACCCTTCGCGTGAGTGGCAGATTTAAAAACATAAGCCTCATAAACGTCTCATACAGAGGATTCCCCAGATGCCAGTATTCAGGCAGTACATTGGCACCCATAGCTTACACGAGAACACTAATGACAATGGACAACGAGTCGTACAGATGGCAGCAAGCAATAATTTGGTCTTTGCGAGCACAAGATTTGCGCCTAAATATATCCATAAAGCCACCTGGGTATCTCCTGATAGAGCCACTCGCAACCAGATAGACCACGTGTTGATAGACCACCGCCACAACCCGAATCTGATGACCGTACGAACGTACCGAGGTGCCAACGTCGACTCGGACCACTATCTTGTTGGTATGGTGCTCCGAGCGCGGATTGCATCATCAAGAAAGACAGCATCCGCGAATCAGATTCGAGTCAACACGGCTGCCCTTTGTAACGAAGAGACCAGAAACAACTACGGTCAAGCGATATGACTTGCCCTAAATGCAAGAAGAGTAAGTCCTGGGGCTCAGATGCCGGGTGTAGAAGAGAAATGGACGCGCCTTAAGAATACTGTCATTAGTACTGCTGACTCCATCATAGGCAGTAGTCGTAGAGATCGGAACGCCTGGTTCGATGACGAATGTAAGCTAGCGACTGAACGTAAGAATGTTGCGTACCGAGCAATGCAACAATCTCATAGAACGCGGGCATGTGAAGATGAATATAAAGAGCTCAGAAGATATGAAAAAACAGTTCACCGGCGATAGAAAGCAGCCTGGAAGAAAAATCTCGTCCATGAACTAGAACAGTATAGAGAGCGAGGACCGCACCAGGCGCAGAAGTTCTACTAAAGAGTCCGCGGTATGATAATATACACCGCGTTGCACATACTGCAAAGACAAAGAGGGTAATCTGATCGCCGATCTTAAAGGCATCATAGAGCGATGGGAAGAGCACTTTCATGAGTTGCTTAATGGCCAGCTAACTGAGGAATTGGAGGCTTCACCAATGACCGAAGACTACACTATACTGCCGCCACCAAGCATAGACGAAGTTAGCAGAGCGATAAATCGGATCAAAAATAGTAAGGCCCTGGGATCTGATGACATCCCAGCGGAGCTAATTAAAACAGGAGGCCAAGCAATACACCAAGCAATTCATGAACTAAAAGTGCAAGTATGGGACGAAGAAGCGATGCCAGAAGACTGGCGAAGAGGCATCCTGTGCCCCATACATAATAAAGGAGATATAACAACCTGCAGCAATTATCGTAGTATAACGTTGTTGAGTACTGCGTATAAGATTTTCTCCTCTATCTTTCAAGACAGGATAGCCTCATACGCTAAAGTGATCATTGGTCCATACCAGTGCGGCTTCATCCCAGGCAAATCAACAACTGATCAGATTTACACCTTTAGGCAGGTGATGGAAAAATGTATAGAGTTTCAAAACTCTCTACACCATCTTTTTATAAACTTTAAAGTCGCCTATGATAGCATAGCCAGAGTAGAACTTTATAAAGCCATGAGAGAATTCAGCATCCCAAATAAACTGACACGACTATGTAGGTTGACCATGACCAACGTTATAAGCCAAGTAAAAATATCCGGATCATTTTCAAGCCCATTCAACATCTATAACGGGCTCCGAAAAGGGGATGGACTGGCCTGCATTCTCTTCATCCTGGTGTTGGAAAAATTGATCCGAGACTCTGACGTAACGGCGAGAGGAGCAACCTCTATAAGTCCATTCAGATACTGGCTGACGCAGACGATTTTGATATCGTTGGTAGAAACCGAAGAGCTGTACAGGAAGCTTTCTTCCAGTTCGAGCAGGCGGCACGAAATCTGGGGCTGCACATCAATGAGAGCAAAACAAAGTACATGGTGGCCACATCTGCGAGTAGAACATCCAACAGTGGTCCCTCAATTAAAATATTGGAGCACGTATTTGAAGTAGTGCAATCCTTTAACTATCTCGAGTCAACTGTAGCAGCCGATAACAGCATGGAACCAGAAATACGCGCACGGTTGCTTAAAGCCAACAAAGCCTACTCTAGCCTGTCAAGACTCTTCAAATCCAGGAACTTAACCATAACATTCAAGCTGCTGATATAAAAGACAATGGTCATTCTAGTACTTACATATGGATCCGAGACGTGGGTGCTTAGCAAAAAGCATTCTGACCTCTTAGCCGCGTTCGAGAGTAAAGTCTTACGGAGAATTGTTGGCCCCGTATGTGAGGAAGGATGATTCCGGAGAGTTTATAATGATGAGGTCTACGAGCGTTACCGATATGTGGATATCGTGAAGAAAATTAAGCTCGGTAGGCTCCGGTGGGCAGGACACCTACCTCGCATGAGCGAAGAAGATCCTGCTCGAAAAGTCCTTTGCGGTAGGATTTATGGAACACCACAGCGAGGCCGGCCAAACCTACGCTGGAAGGATGGCGTAGACCCCAGAGTTCAGGGATGCCACACTGGATGACATCGGCTCAAAATCGGGACCGGACTTTTGTACAACCGGACCCCGGTTGTAGAGCCAAATATGATGATGATGATGATTCCATCATATTCCATCTTCTTAACCAGCGTTTCTGCTTCTTGTTGCCTGTCGAATTGGAGTAGCATCTTCTGTATCGATTCAATGTCGCACTATATTGGTTTTACCCATGTCGTTGTCGCTGACAGCAAAAATTTTTTCAAATTGCTCTAGCGCCTGTTCTGCTGCTTTTCGCTGTGCTGCTGGAAGATGTTTACATAGCAACCGAACTATCTGCTTCCTTTCCAAATATAGTGGCATATTCTTTACTTTTACAGGCTGACAATTTGCGATACAGCTTACTCCCTGACTGCCAATGACTGCTCCTTCTCCTATTACCTTCGGTGATGGGCTAACGTTCATGACGTCGCGGATAAAATGTCCAGGTTTCTGACATCTAAAGCATTGTGGACGGGAATATGATGTGGAATTCCTGTCGTTCTAGTCCAGTCTTTGATTTTCTAATCTTCTCATCAATGAGGGCTTCTATTTGTGTGATGTCTGCAGTTTCCAACTTGCGCAATCTTACTAAATCAGTGGACAAACTGGCTCTAGCTGCTTCGTATTCCAAAGCTGATGCAAATACTTCATTCATTGACTTTCCTCTGGCTGTTGTCCTCAAATGAAGTTTTAATTGCTCATCTCGGGTAGCATTGATGAATGCATCCACTGCCAGTCCGTCCAAGATACCAGCCGGTACCCCACAATAGGCTTGTCGTGCTAGCGTAGTTATTTCCCGTTCTAATTCTTGAAGTCGTTCTCCTCGTTGTTGTTTCTTCATCTTGAGCTGTCAAGATTCTTCCGGAACTCTTCTCGGCATTTGGAATAATTTGCAATACATCAGCCGCCTTGCTGCTCAACGCCAGGATTAGAGAATTTAGTTGTTCTTCAGCGCCCCATCCATTGTGTTGTACAGCTAGAAAATTCTGGAATTACTCTGCTACTGCTTTGTTAAGTGTTCTCTCTGACGAATTGAGTACGATTGTCCATCCGGGTCTCAAATTCTTTAATTTTACCTTCCAAACCAGCGACTTTTCCTGTCATGTTTGTCTCAAGAGATTTCACTTCTTCTTGAATCTCATTTATTTCACCTTTTAGCATTAATTGAACTCCATTTATTCCCCCTTTAAGCATTTCTTGAATTCCGCTCATTTCACCTTTTAGCCTTTCTTGAATGACATCTAGCTTTTCATTTTGCTGGTCGAATTTGGAATTTAATTCCTGCTTCAGTTCATGGCTCTGCTGTTGACTGTCGATTCAGCTTTTGGCTTTGCTGTTGCAACTTATCACTAATTTGAAAATTCAAATCTTTCTTCAGACCTTGACTTTGTTGTTCCAACTTCTCGTTTAATTTGGAACTCAATTCTAGATTCATCTGTTTATTCTCCTAACCCTTGCTGTTCGTTTGCTCACTTTGATGCTTCATTTCTTCTCTTTGCTGGTCAAACTTGCTATTCATTTGTTGCATTAGAACTTGCAACATCGCTTCCACGCTTGACACACCATCCTTTTCATCCAAAGTAGACTGTTTTCGCTCCACCAACTCCATCTCAATTGAAAACACTTCACATGCTGCTGCTTTTCCCATTTAACGACTTGTTGCAATCGGAGAAATAACTCTTACTTATTTCCAGCGGTGCTTAGACCTCGCCTTCCAAGCTCTTCTTTAAGCTCCTGGGAACTATAGGATTTAATGTTCACTGCACTTTCCATTTTAATATTTACTGTTTATCGGTTTCTAAAATTTCACTTAATTTATTAACTGTCTCAAAATTAGTAAAACCACCAATTAATTTATTGTACTGTCTCACAATTTGCAAAATTTTATTGTCTCTCAATTTACACGATTTGCAAAATTTTAATGTCTCACAATTTGCAAAATTCCACTTCTGACACCAATTGTTACGAAATTCGAGTTCGTAAAGGATTTTGCAAATAAAACACAACACAAGGTTATTAATTTACAAATAACAACTTTAATTCACAAAAAGTAATAATAACACAAGTTCACAATTTGTACTGGTGATAGCTTTAATTGTACACTAGAACACTTATAATAATTCTCTTAGGTAGTAGCTTAATCGCTTTGCAAGAACTTTTACAACTTCACGGGTTAATTCCAATAATTAATAAATTCGCTGCAGTGAACGCCACCTTTTATACTCATTGAAAAGCCTTATTCCCTTATTTACAACTAACGATACTTATATGTAATGAGTCATCTTCTTAAAATAGATGACTTAAATAGGTTACAAAAACCAGGCAAACCGCACAAGCCGGTTTGATAACATTTTCGAACAGTACATAATAATTCAAACTTACAGGCGGTTACATTTCAATTTCAAATTATCTACAGTCTTACAGCCTAAAAGTATGCTACATAAAAGTGCTTATTTTTAGTATGCAGTATTTATTTTAGGATTTTTATAGAATTCTATTATACTCGTATGCGCTACTTACTACTTTTCGTAACAATATTTTATTTATTTGTAATTGCAACAACAAAATTATAATGAATTACAGAAACAACAACGCGGTTCAGCATGCAGGCACACGGCATAGGAAGGAATTTATTGAATGCATGCTGGACCAAATGTACCGTTAACTAAGAATTTAAGAAGGCTGCTGACCGATCAGCAGAGAGTTGTGCGTGAACCATCGCAGTGTGTACATCGGGGTAAGTCATATTAAGTCTAGTTATTATCATTTTTATTATTTTATTTTTATTTTATATATAGGGCACAGCTTCCCCCCACCCGTGGTAAGTGGTTCTGAACCTATTATCATTAGAGTGTACATAACATACAGCTTTCCCCCACCAGCGCTAAGGGGTTGTATGTTATTATAAATATCTATTAGCCCAGCTCGTATACAGTCTGCAGCTTCCTTACCACGGGTGGTAAGGAGTTGCAGACTATTTGCTTAGTCCGCTTATTTTGTCTCTCCAAGTTTAATTTGGGTCAGCTACGTATTTCCAGCTTGTTTATCGTCTACAACTTCTCCCCACCCGTGGTAAGGGGTTGTAGACTTTTTCTTAGTTCGGTCATAGGATGCAGGGACATTGTCTCTCCAAGTTTTTTTGTGATTAGCTACGTTTCTTTTCCCAATTCTATACGGTTTGCAACTTCCCCCCACCCTTAATAAGTGGTTGCAAATCTATTTTCTTAGTTCGCTCTTAGGAGGCAGGGACTTTGCCTCTCCAAGTCGAAGGTGGGATACTTATATTCCAAGTTTAATTTGGGTCAGCTACGTATTTCCAGCTTGTATACAGTCTACAGCTACCCCCCACCCGTGGTAAGGAGCAGTAAACAAATTACACTGGTGATTGCTTATTACTTATTTATGGGCAGATAAAACATTTATATTTCACTACTGTTCACATAGTTGGTTGTTGTTGTAGCAACTTCAGGCCTGAAACGAGATCAAGGGGAAACCCACCAAATATTAAACTCTCATTCACAGTACAAATAAATATTTAATTTCGCAGTGTACTTAAATTAAATAAAGGCAAATGGCAAGCAAAGCAGATAGAAATTAAAAGTTCCTATACTAATTAGATGAACTTAAGTTGGTGTATAGTCATCGAGTTATGTTGACAGGCCAAGAAAAGAGGCCGCGCCAACAGGATTGGACCACAGATCTGCATCGTCCAAATCCGTTGGGTGAAAGGGGCAGAGGAATAGGTGGTTGGTAGTATGGGTGCCTTGGTTACAGTCAGATTGCTCGGTCAGGTAGGAATTTATCCTATGTATGACCTCGTGTAGCAATCATCAGCGTACGTGATTAATTTAACGCCAGCAGGGGGAGTAGGGAGCATCGAGACATAGAGATTAAATAAGATGGGAGAGAGAACCCCTCCTTGTGGGACTCCCATCTTGAGTTTTCGTTGCTTTGAGCAGGAATTTCTGAATTCCACATATGCGCTCCTGCCTTGTAAGGTGACAGGAACCTTTTGATGGACTCGTGGAGAGTGGAACTCAATATGTCCTGTAGAAGAATAGAGTGGTCAACCATGTCGAAAGCCTTGGACAAATCGAGTGCCACGACAGAAGTGCGCCAATGCCGGCGACGGCCCGCAATATGGGTCGTCAGCTCCGTTAAGGCAGTTGTAGTGCTGCGATGTTTCTAAAGCCGTGTTGGTGGGAGACAAGACTCAAATGTTAATGAAGGCTGGGGAGAAGGAGTGTCTCTAAAGTTTTGGCTATAGGAGAAAGCAGTGAAATAGGTCTATAGGACGACCCTTCGTTGGTGGGTTTGCCAGATTTTAAAACTATCCTGGCAATTTTTCATACGTTTGGTATGGTAAGGTTTTCCATGGTTAGGTTGAAGATTTTTTCTAGATAACCCAGGCTGGAGTTATGTAGCTTCTTCAACATAAACATGGAAATCCCTTACACCTAATGGCCGGTGAAGGTAGAGTGGTTTGGGTCACATTTTAACGCTTTTAGTTTGCGTAAAACAGGATGAATGGTTTTTCGTGAGCTGTGTTGAGGCTCCTTGGGAGTAGCATGTGACAACAAAGTTGGTGTTATAATCGTTGCCACTGTGTAACCCTGAGCATTTCCGCAGATGACACCAGTTAGTACAGCTGTTGCAACGCACAGAGGCTACATTTTTTCGGATGGGACGATTACAGATCGAGCAGTACCAGAGTCTGGGACCTGGGTTCGACTCGATCCCGTCTCTAATTAGTAGAATGCAGAGTAGACTTGCCGGGAGTCCCACTCTGAAGGCAAAATAAAATAATCATACATGCAAAGCAAAATAAAGCAAGTGAAAGAAGTGTATCCAGGTGATCCAATTTCAAACCTGTTATTGTGTTGACGATCTTTGGCCCAATGTTTTGATAGGCATTGGGGTCCTTTCGGTGCGTAGAACCAATCGTCGTGGAAAAGAACATATTTGGTAGCTCTATCTGCTTGCTTACTTTTCAAGTAGTCTGGATGACTTCCAAATAATAACTATTTTACTGCGATAAAACTTTGTGCTATTTTCTATTCGAACAACCTAGAGCTCAACTACATAGTACTAAAAATAACTTTTATATACAGGTATGTACATAGGTACACATTACTCACGCTGATTGTATTCCATGATTTTTAGTACATAATTTCTTAATTCTATTACAGTTTAATGCAAAGCTTTTTATATAAGAGTATGTACAGTCCGATAAACGAATTCTTTTTACATTTTTGTAACAATATTAACAAGATTTTTATTATATTCACTTGTGTGTATTTATCGTTTTGTCTTATTAAAAAATTCATTGAATTATTAATTGTGTTATTTTTTTACATATATATAAACTAAGAATAAAAACTAATTTGAATCAAAAATGAACTACGGAGTTATAATTCCAAAACGTCGGATGATAAGCGTTATAGAAATCCCACTACAATGTCTGTAAGTAGCAGAGTAGGTAAATTTAACGAATTTTAATCATTTAATTAATTGTTTTAAATTCTGATTGAAATAATAATTTCGTTAGATTTTACTAAACAGAAAACGTACGCAAACGTAACCTCTCGCAACGAATTCTGCAATGCTCAATCGATACTTGACGAGACGCTCCGTGTGCAGAGGCTTTAGTTTTCTTAATCACTTATTCCACTCTACTCAACCCACAATGAACATAAATGAACATTTTTATTACTTTTTGTTAAACTCAGTATGAACTCAACTAAAATAGCTACTTAGTAGTCGTATTTCGTATTAAGATGATAAAATTACAACTCAATATCAACCTGGTTACATGGATAATACAATATCCGACCACTAATTAGCTCTTTTGTGGGCACCGTGGCTCAGTGGAAATGCTGAGTTCAAACTGAGTTTAAAGATAAGTCAACTACACCCTATTTCCATTTACACTGGAGTCCCCATTTGCGTCGTAGAATTATCATCATCATCATCATATTTCCCTCCCGCAAAAAGTCTCTCCACCCATCCAGTTTGGCATCCCTAAACTCTGGGCGTCCTGGTCTACGCCATCCTTCCAGCATAGGCTTGGCCGGCCGCACTGTCGTGTTCCATAAATCCTACACCAAAGGCCTTTCCGAGCAGGATGCTCTTCGCTCATGCGAGCTAGGTGTCCTGCCCATCGAAGCCTACCGAGCTTAATTTCCTACACAATGTCGACATCGCGGTAACACTCGTAGATCTAATCATTATAAAGTCTCCATAAGACTTTTCTCTCGAACGCGGCTAAGAGCTCAGAATGCTTTTTGCTAAGCACCCAAGTCTTGGATCCATATTTAAGTACTGGTATGACCATTGTCTTATATATCAGCAGCTTGGATGTTATGGTTAAGTTCCTGGATTTGAAGAGTCTTGACATACTATAGTAGGCTTTGTTGGCTTAAAGCAACCGTGCGCGTATTTCTGGTTCAATGCTGTTATCGGCTGCTATAGTTGATCCGATATAACGGGTGTTTTTTTAAGAGGTTGCCGATTTTTTTTTTGAATAAAACACATATAAAATTATGAAATGACCAAAATTTTGTTTTATTTGGTAGATAATTTTTTGGCATTTAACATTTAAACACAATTTCTGGCATATGGCTACCACGACTATTTTTCACAAATGTCATTCTGGAGGTCCAATTTTCCAGCACTTTTTCAAGCATTTGAGGGCGTATGTCAGCAATGACACGTTGAATATTGGTTTCCAAAGCGTCAATCGATTGAGGTTTATCCACATAAACCAATGACTTCACGTATCCCCACAAAAAGTAATCGAGTGGCGTCAAATCGCACGAACGCGGAGGCCAATTCACCGGACCATTTCTCGAAATAATGTTGTCGTTGAAAGTTTCTTTCAATAAGTCGATTGTTTCACGTGCTGTATGGCAAGTGGCACCATCTTGTTGAAACCACATTTCATCCATATCCATATCTTCAAGATTTGACAACAAAAACTCATTTAACATGGTTCTGTATCGATTTCCATTCACGGTAACGCGTCGTCCTTCCTCATTTTTAAAGAAATATGGACCGATGATCCCACCAGCCCATAGACCGCACCAAACAGTACATTTATCAGGATGCATTGGTAATTCTTGAACGGCGTGTGGATTATCTTTGCTCCAAATGCGACAATTTTGTTTGTTGACGTATCCATTTAACAAAAAATGCGCCTCATCACTGAAGAGAATTTTACGGTAAAAAAATGGATCTTCGTTCAATTGATTTAACGACCAATCACTGAATTCACGGCGCAAACGATGGTCGTGTGGCTTTAATTCTTGCACCAATTGAATTTTGTATGGCACCAAACCCAAATCTTTACGTAAAATTTTCCATAAAGTCGATGGACAAAGTCCAATTTGCTGAGCACGACGACGAATCGATAAATTGTCGTTTTCTTCGACACTGGCCTCAACGACAGCAATATTTTCTTCTGTACGAACTCTTCTCATTCTTGTCGGTGGCTTGGCATCCAAAAGAGTGAATGTAGACCGAAATTTGGTAATTACGTTCTTTATGGTGGTCTCTGACGGACGATTATGTGCACCATAAAATTCACGAAGTGCTCTATAAACATTTTTAATTGAACACTGATTTTGAAAATAAATTTCCACGATTTGAAAACGTTGTTCTGGAGTTAACCTATTCATAATGATTTGCCAAACAATACTGAGTAGAAATGCCACTTTGAGCTGTCAAAACAACTGTCATAAAATAAAACGACATCTATCGGAAAAACAAACCTCCTAAAAAAACACCCTTTAGTTAATGTGCAGCCCCAGATTTCGTGCCGCCTGCTCTATCTGGATGAAAGCTTCCTGTACAGCTCTTCGGTTTCTACCAATGATGTCAATATCGCCTGCGTAAGCCAGTATCTGAATTGACTTATAGAGGATTGCTCCTCTCGCCGTTACGTCAGAGTCTCAGATCTGGCTATGCTATCATAGGCGGCTTTAAAGTCTATAAAAAGATGGTGTAGTGAGTTTTGAAACTCTAGACATTTTTCCATCACCTGCCTTAGGGTGTAAATCTGATCAGTTGTTGATTTGCTTGGGATGAAGCCACACTGGTATGGACCAATGATGACTTTAGCGTATGGGGATATCCTGTCTTGAAGGATAGAGGAGAAAATCATATACGCGGTACTCAACAACCACGATAATTGCTGCATTTTGTGAGGCATAGGATGCCTCTTCGCCAGTCTTCTGGCATAGCTTTTTCTTCCCATACTTGCACTATTATTTCATGTATTGCTTGGTGTAACAGGGGGCCTCCTATTTTTATTAGTTCCGCTGGACTCCCATCAGATCCCAGCCTTATTATTTTTGAGCCGATTTATCGCTCTGCTAACTTCGTCTATGCTTGGTGGCGGCAGCATAGTATGATCTTCGGTCATTGGTAGAGCCTCCAATTCCTCAGTTAGCTGGCCATTTAGCAACTCATGAAAGTGCTCTTCCCATCGCTCTAAGATGCCTTTAAGATCGGCGATCAGATTACCCTCTTTGTCCTTGCAGTATGTGCAACGCGGTGTATATTGCGTTATACCGTGGACCCTTTGTTAGAACTTCCGCGCCTCGTGCGGTTCACGCTCTTTGTACTGTTCTAGTTCACGGGCGAGATTCTTCTCCCAGGCTGCTTTCTTTCGCCGGTGAACTGTTTTTTCATATCTTCTGAGCTCTTTATATTCATCTTCGCGTGCCCGAATTCTATAAGATTGTTGCATTGCTCGGTATGCAACATTCTTACGTTCAGTCGCTAGCTTACATTCGTCATCGAACCAGTCGTTCCGATCTCTACGACTACTGCCTACGATGGAGTCAGCAGTACCAATGACAGTATTCTTACGGCGCGTCCTTTCTCTTCTACACCCGGCATCTCAGCCCCAGGACTTACTCTTCTTGCATTTAGGGCAAGTCAAATCGCTTGACCGTAGTTGTTTCTGGTCTCTTCATTTCGAAGGGCAGCCGTCTTGACTCGAATCTGATTCGCGGATGCAGTCGTGATGATGCAATCCGCGCTCGGAGCACCTACCTGTTTTAGCATTCATATCCCCCAGAATGATTTTTACGTCATGAAGTTCCCGTTCGACTGATTCAAAGAATTCTTCTTTTTCATCATCTGGGGAATCCTCTGTAGGTGCGTGAACGTTTATGAGGCTTATGTTTTTAAATTTTCCCCGCACGCGAAGGGTGCATAGCCGTTCATTTATTGCTTTAAAGCCGATAACGGTGGGTTTCATTCTTTCGCTGACTAGAAACCCCAACCCGAGCACGTAATGTCTTGCATGATAATATGCTGTAATAAATGTCATATTCTGATTTTTGTAAAACACCATTTCCTGTATACCGCATCTCCTGGATTGCTGTTATGTCAGCTTTATATTAAGACATGGTATAGGCCAGCTGCTGTGCAGCTCGAGCTCTATACAGTGAGCGTACGTTCCATGAGAAAATTCTTCAATCGTTTAGCCGTTTTCGTTGCCGTGGTTGTCGTCGTTCATCAGTGTATCCGAGGCTGATTTTGGGTTCCGTAATAATAATTTTTTACAGGCGAGGTTATTGGCCTCCTTACTTTGAAGATTCTAACCCGATCATTCAGCTTTTCCTGCATTGGAGGAAAATTACCGTCGGCCACCACGTGGAGGTTTGACCGCACTTCCACCAGTCAGAGATAGTTACGGCCACCTGTAATTCTAGAGCATTCCCCCTATTCTGCTGATGGCTGACCGCCATCAAACGCAAAACGAAACAACGAAAACCAAAACACATTTTCTTGTATATTCCTATACAATTCGTTGTAGATTGGTTCAAAAGTTTATAAAAAACATATTTTGCTGACGCAAATCGAAACAAATTGTCCCATACTATTCATGGCAGTAGATTGGTTCCCCCTATTCTGCTGATGGCTGACCGCCATCAAACGCAAAACGAAACAACGAAAACCAAAACACATTTTCTTGTACATATATTCCTATACAATTGGTTGTAGATTGGTTTAAAAGTTTATAAAAAACATATTTTGCTGACGCAAATCGAAACAAATTGTCCCATACTATTCATGGCAGTAGATTGGTTCCAATGATGATAAATTTTTATTTTTTTATTTCCATAAAAAGCTCATTTATTTTGACATAAATATTTTATTTCAATATATTCAACATATTTACATTACATAGTAAGGGATTAAAAATAAAATTATAAGGAATATAAATTAATTTTTTTGCTAATAATTACTTTTGCCGTTTTCGTAGCATCTTCGTTCATTGACATGACTTTCATTTCCATGCTTGTAACGACGCAAACCGAGGAAACAACGCAAACCGAAATTTTTGTTTGAGGACGCAAATCGAAACAACGCAGAACGAGTCGACGCAAAGCAAAGCAAAGCGGGACCCCAGTGTACTACGTTTACATGTAGGGTTGAGAGGTTGAGTTAGGCTGTTTTCAAAATGAGGACTTATTTGTGGAACTTGACTTATTCAAATAAGCTGTATTGCTTTGGTAAAACTAAGCTGGTTTTACAGATTTTGGTTTTACCGCCTTACGGTGAGCACCATTACTATAAAATGGCTTTAGTTTCTTAATCCTAAAATTTTTTTGGATTTGCTTTCGGCTTTATGCTTATGCGATTGTTGTTGTAAGCCAAGCTGACTTTGCCAAAGCAATATAGCTTAAGTCTCCTCGCGAGGTGACTTAAATAAGTCGCGGTTTCAAAAACGGCCTTAGAGTTGAGTCTAAGATTCGACCCTAGTGTTTCAGCACATGGGTTGAACGATTGAACTTGGGCGAGTTGGTGTATAGTTGAACAAAATAAAGAATGGCGTCGCTTTATTTATTTCATGAATTATATATTATCATATAGAAATATTATTATATATTATTATTAAAGATATTTACTACGAGTCAATATCAAAACAAATATGATCACCTACAGTCACATGCAGGAGCTATTGAGAGTCAAACCTCGATTTAAACTTTTCAATCGCTATTAGCAAAACTTCCGGGAGGCCTGGACCGGACCTCGGTTGTAGAAACAGTTAATTTCAATGAGTGCAAATTTATCATTCGAAAACTAAACTCAACCCTGTTTCCAAGAGCACTAAACCAGTTTCAACTCTGGTACTACTTTTCATGGAATTGATATATGTATACGCAGCAATCAAATATACTCTATTCTATCATTTCATGGAAACGCTACAGGTTAGCTCGCCTTGTTTTTAATAAATTGAGTTCATATTGAAATCGAAAACACTACTCAACCCTGTTTCCAAGAGCACTAAAATTTCATCTCTGGTACAACAATCACAAAAATGATATATATGGTCTATTCTTTTATTCAATCAGAGCGAGTATATTTACCCGGAGTACACCGAGCGAATGTTGCACGGCGTAAAAATATTCGGTGTGTACACTGGGTACTCGCTCTTACCCTGCCTTACACTGATATTCACTTCAGAGTAAAAATAGGAAACTGTGTATACACCGTGCAGTGCTCGGTTCACAATAAAAAATACAGAGTACAGAGTAAAATTACCCCGGTGGAATAAAAAAACACAGTGTACATTTTTGTCCTTCATTGTTCATTGTTTGCTCGGGTTGATTAAAAAAACATATCCATAAC
Source organism: Nephrocerus scutellatus (assembly GCA_947095585.1). Classification (NCBI taxonomy): domain Eukaryota; kingdom Metazoa; phylum Arthropoda; class Insecta; order Diptera; family Pipunculidae; genus Nephrocerus; species Nephrocerus scutellatus. The sequence goes on along the minus strand of OX352764.1, from coordinate 70,959,575 downwards.
CATAGCAATCAAATACACCCTAAAATTAAAATCAATTTGGAAACGCTACAAGTTAGAACGTCTTGTTCCAATGACGTTTTTTTTTCGTAACACTCTGCCCCAGAGTTTTTTTTTGCTGTCAAGTTGTTCGTTTCCCCTTCAAAACGACTCTACCGTATCAGTATATTTTGGGAGATTTACCCCTCTTTATACTAGCAGAACAACGATTTCCCTTTTGAAAAATTCTGCGGTCGAGCGCGCTATGGGGTATAGTATAGTTTATTAACATTAATAAAACGTAAGCTTTTCATTATTCCAACATTATTTGGGTGGAAATGGAATGATTTGTTTTGATATAGGTCCTACCTCATAAATAGTAAAATATTTATATTTTCTTTCTTATTAGTATACATAATATGATGTAAAAATACTATATCTACTTTTGTTATCCAGTTAACCTCATTGTTTTTCTATTTTTTGTGAATAAACTAACTTTTATATTTCCTCTTTTGCAAAGGAAATCTACTTTAGTGCGGCGATTTCACTTTTGTGTTTTACGATTTTCAAAAGGTAAATTTATATTCCGTAAAATCATGAATAAAAACTTCAATAACTCAATAACTGGGTAATAAATAAATAATAATAATAACAAAAATTTTATTTTTATTTTATAATCGTACAATTATGTTTTGAGGTAGGAGCTGTATCACATTTTAACCGAACCCCCGATACTTCCAAAATAATGACTGTAAATGCGTGTTTAATTGACTTTTCCTTACAATTTAAGAATGGCAGATAATTACGATTCCGATGAAGAACGCTCCCAAATGGAAAAGCTTTGCTATGCAAAGGTTCAGCCTGGTATGTTTGTTAGTGGTTGGGACGACGAAAATGATCTAATTGAAGAAGATAAAAAACCGCAAAGTAATTATTGTAAATAATTAAAAACTACGTAAATTAATATATTTCTGCACTTGATTAGCTTCTCTCGAGCGAAGAATACTTTGGGCATCAAACGAGAACAAATTTAAAGAAGTTCAAATGATTCTAAAGTCTGATGCTACTTGTGTAAACGCGGTGGATGATGATGGTTACACGCCATTGCACCGGTGATAATACTTAAGGGAGCTCCGTAAATCTTTAAAATAAACTATTCCCTTGCAGAGCTTGTTATAATAATTTCGTAGAAATTGTCCAGTTGTTATTGCAGTATAACGCAAATCCAAATGCATTGACCAAAATGGGATGGACTCCTTTGCATTCTTCATCTAAGTGGAGCAATGCTGAATGTGTTGCTTTGTTACTTCAGCACGGAGCTGACATTAATGCGAAGTCTGAGGGTTTGCAGACGCCTTTACATATTGCAGCAACTGTCTCTAATTGCCGAAATACATCAACAGTTTTACTAATGGATCGTAATATTAACGCACAAGCGTTAAATAATTCAGATGAAACTGCCCATATGATTGCTCGTCGGACAGGGATGACATATCCAGTATTTGAAATGGGTCATCCAGCTTATAGCGTTGAGACTGGCTTTATTCATTGATACTAAAATTAAGGTTTTATGGATTGATACTATTTCATTTATTGCTTATAAATGAATTTACTGTGGAAATTGTGTAGTTATTTGTTGACTAGTAAAACAAATATTTGCAAGAGAAAACCATGTGAAATTAAGCTGATATAAACTATTTGCTCATCTATAATTCTTTAAATATTTTCTGTTTCAAAGTTTTATTAAAAATAAAATATATATCAATAAAAAAAGACAGTACGAACGAAAATGGATAGAATAAACAAAAACACGTTTAAAATTTGTTCAAATAAGAATAGCTGCAATTTTTCTAAAGCGGAACCCTCTTATTTCTTTTTTCTATCCTGTGTGCATTTTGGGCAAAACCATTTTCCCTTTGGTTTTGTTGTAAGACCAACGCAAGCGAAGTGGAACCATTCTATAGGGCACTACAAAAGATATAGAGTCAGTAATTAGTTATTAAAATATTAAGATTTATGCTTACATCTGGATTATCGCATCCAATCATTTCACCATATGAAACCTGATGACAGAGGCAGTAAGTGGGTTCATTTGGATCAACAGGCATATCAAGAACATCGCTAGGATGTGTGGCTGCATTATGAGAAGATTCTTTTTCCGATTCCTCGACTTCAATGTTTTTCTTCACCAATTCAGTAAATTAAAAATTATATTGAGAAAATCTGTTTATATTTATAAACATACATATTATGTGCATATCTAATGTAATCCACAATATGAAAACTAATGAACGAATATGACGTGAAGAAGCAAGCATACAATGCATTAAAATACTTAATATGTATAACAAACGCAATGAATTACCTGTGTTAAACAACTCAACTAAAATTTTTTTATGAAGAAAAAAGAAAATCCATGGAAAGAAACATAAAAAAATAAAAATGGCAATGGCAAATTATTATAACAAGAAAGAATTTCAAAATAAATTTTTTCTTATAAAGTAATTACGATTAGGTTATAATGTTCTGCAATGGTTGTGATGTATATTTATGTTATGAACAACGATGATTACCTTTTGACCCCCCTTGCGATTCTCTTTTTCTTGATTTACCTTCTGCTTTTTCTTTTTGCTACCTTGCCCAACCGTGCCACCACCTATAGTAGTGTTGGCTCTACATTCATCCTCCGATGACACCGAACGCTTCTTCTTCCCTACAACTTTCGTATCTTTGGTTTTTCGTCGACCACCTTCTAGAGAAGCAGAATTATTATTAAAAAAAGAGCAAATGTACAAAACTTAACTCTTAACGACGGCTTCCTCTGATTTACTCCTCGTTGAAGATGCTTTTTCTTGAATTTCGCCCTCGAACCTAGCCAAATCATTATCTAGGCGTCGGATTTGTTTGTCTACCAGTTCGTACGTTTGAATCGCGAGCTGAACCTTGTCGTCGCTATATTCTTTTGCCTTACTAAATAGCACTTGGATTTCCATTAGTCGTTCCTTTCGTTCTTCTTCAGTCAAAACAGTCAGACCGTCACTGTTCGAGCTCGTAAGATTCTTCATAAATTCTTTAGCATGGCTGTCTATGTTTCTCATTGCTGTCTGCGCTCGATCGTCAAGTTTTCTCATTAATTTAAAATTCCTCTCCAGTTCCGTTGGTAGCGATTCCAGTCCTGCAGTGGATAACACTACATTCGTCCCAATAAAAAAGTTATGTATTCTATTCTGCACTAAGCAGAATCTTTTATAATCAACCTGACAAACCTACCATCTAAATAGTTTTCCAAGTAAAGAGCAGAAGTCATTTTTTAATAATTTTGATTTATATTATATTCTGTTAATTATATTTTAAATTATCATATTAAAATAAACAAAAACACCCGTGTTATTGAACAAACTAGAATTAGAAAGCGAAAACGTCAGTTTTGACTTTGGTCTCTGTTAAAGCGGAACAGACTATCGAACCTGACTGTAAATCAATAATCAAGATCAGATCCGAAAAATCAAAACATTTTGATTTTGCTTCAATCAGACACAAAACGTATACTTATCTCATTTTCACTAATACACTCTCACATGCTTGATGATTTTTTGACCTGTGTATATACCGCTTTAGGATATGCGTCTCAATCAATTACTCGTTGCTTCCACCTCAAATAACAATAATGCTATAATAAAATAATTTGCTTGTGTGCATATACACGTATACGGACTTCAAATTAATGGTAGCCGAATTGAAAGGAAAATGTTGTAGGATTATTTTAAACGATTTTCAAGGTCACCACAAATCAAAATTTGAAATTGAAGAGAAGGATCTCACTGCAACACCGAGACGAAGGCAGAGAAACATATATATGTGTAGGCGTTAAAATTGGTAGCTTTGATCAGCGAAATTATGAGCGAAACTACACTAATACGTACCAACCTCAATATTTAGAAAAAATATTACCTTAAGAATCAGATGGAAAAAACAGATGTTTTCTCATATATTTATGATGTGTTTTAAATGTATTCTTTAATTTTTACCATTAATGCATTTCAGCAAATGTTATGCTATGTTATGTTATTGTTGGTGGGCTGAGAAGCCTTGTGCACTGCGACCTTAAGGTCTATTGTGCGTCCCATATGTCTACCACATTATGTGGTGGCCTAGTCCTTTTATAAGTGCCAATATATCCGCCAGGTCGATAGGTCTGGCATTCTGCCATAGAACTGTATGAGCCTTGAGGTGTCGAAGTCTTTTCCGGGTGAGGGCATCACATATAAATAGTATGTGTTCTGGCGTCTCCTCTGCCTCGCCGCAAAAGCGGCAGCGATCTGTCTGAGATTTCCCCATTTTTGTTAAGTGGCCATTAAATGGACCATGTCCTGTCATGTACCAGACAAAGGGTCTCAGTGTTTGTCGGTTTAGCTTGATTGCTTGATTGATTTCAGCAAATAATTTTATTGTAGCATTATTGTTATTTGAGGTAGAAACAACGAGTAAGCCACTGCTTTGCAAAAAACCTCCAATCGTATTATCGACTGAGTCAACAGCAAATAATACGATGTAAGAAATCGGAGCATTATTTGCAATAATGATCCAATTGTACACTTTAATTTATTACACAGATATTATTGTTATTTAAACACTTAATTATTAGTTCCAATACTTAACCAATTCGGTATAAATGCATTTTATTACGTTTTGTTTTATTATAACCAACAGATACTTGTCTATTTAGCACTTTAGCTTCATAAATAGTTATTAAACGATTGAATTTGCATGTATTATAGAATTAAGAATAGTATAAAAGACTGATTTTTAGAAATAAACGATTTCTAAACAGATAGCATTTCACTTTGTTTTTAATTCCAAAAGCAGACAAGAAAACAGTTGTTCGCTATATAAAACATTTTTTTCGTATTTTTAGTCTTTTTTAGATCTTAGAATTGTATTTATTGACGTAGTTAAAAAAAATGAACATCAGTTGTTGGTAAAGAGGGGGTGAATCTCCCAAAATATCAAGATCTGTTAGAGGGAATTCCGATCTACGAATGACTTGACAGCCAAAAAATCAATCTGCGCCTGATTTTTAATAAAAAAAAGGCATAAGCGACTTAAAAAATTTGTTTTTTATTTCACATGAACTAACCTATAAAAACTTTTTTGACTATTATCTCGTTTCCATGGGGGGTTAGTCCCAAGTTGAACCTGGTTTAGTGTTCATATATCTCGTTTCCATGATGGTTAGAACGTGGGTTGAACCTAGTTTAGCTTTCATGGAAACGGGGTTCCGTTAAACTCAGTTTGAACTCAACGAAAATACCTTGGTGGAGTAGAGTTGAAATTCAAAATGGCGATAGTTATTATTTTGTATGTAGTCGTCGAATTTTGTATTCTATGGTCAAAATTTCAACTCAGTTTCAACATGATAAATGGAAACGCGAGACGCCATTTTGCATTTGACGAAATTAAATTTCAAACCAATCCAACTCAACACAGTTTCATGGAAACGTAGTAATAGAAACAGGGTTGAGTTGAGTTTCCGTTAAACTCAGTTTGAACTCAAAGAAAATACCTCTTTTGAGTAGAGCTGAAATTCAAAATGGTCATTTTTATTATTTTGCAAGTAGATGTCGGATTTTGTATTATATTGTCAAAATTTCAACTCTGTTTCATTTTGATGACATGGAAACGCGTGACGACATTTTGCATTTAACGAAAATAAATTGCAACTCAATCCAACTCTATAGCCGTATTTTATTAGCCGAGGAATAAGGAATTACAACAATTGAATTGTCAAATTCCTTCTTTGGAATTTGAAAACCTGCTGTTGCTGTTTTGGGCTGGTTTTGACATTCGAATTCCTTATTTCTCGGCAAATAAAAACCAGCTTGTATGGAAACGCAGTATATATTGATTGTGATCAGTCGTATTTTATTTGCCGAGGAATAATGAATTACAACAATTGCACTATCGAATTCCTTCTTTGGAATTGGGAAACCTGCTGTTTTAATGGTTTTAGCTGGTTTTGACATTCGAATTCCAAATAAAATACAGCCGTATTTTATTTGCCGAGGAATAAGGAATTACAACAACAATTGCACTGTCGAATTCCTTCTTTGGAATTGGGAAACCTGCTGTTTTAATGGTTTTGGATGGTTTTGACATTCGAATTCGAATTATTCGGATTCCAAATAAAATACAGCTCACATTGTTGAACGAAGCCATTTGTTTCACTTTTTACGTTAAGCTAACGCTGTTGTGCCTTGTGTTTGTGCTTGTGCCCTTGTAGATTGTACGTTTGTGCATGTGACAATTGGCTTGACTACTTGACATGACAAAACCACAAAACGACAATACAGAAAACAGTTCATTATAATAATTCAATTGAGTGGTTGTTTGCGCGTGGTGTTCGCAATCAATATTCTAAATTTAACATATTTTAATATAACAATTTGAGAATTAATAATAAACGCTAAATTAAAGATTATTGCTTCTATGCTATTCCATTAAACTGATGACATTTCAGAAATTTCAGCTTTTTGATAATAGGTGCTAAGGACTGTGACTTACATATGACATAATATTATACTATAATAGTAAAGATTATTGTTTATTGTACATGTACTTTGCTTCGTCTCCAATAGTTTTTTTAATACTTTGCTTGGCTTTAAATGTGTCGTTAAGGGTATCGTTTGTAGAAAAAACGTGAGAGAATTTTACATATAACAGTTGTATAACTAGCTGCTCATAAAATATACTCGTACATAGTGAACTCAAAAATAAATTCGTATTAGCAACAGTATACCTTTGGTTTTTTCTTTATGGAATATTCCCATTGTTAGGGTTGTGTTACGAATAAATAAGTATTAAAAGACTACACAGTACTCGATTAAGTGATTAAGTTTATCCACCCGTGAATCATCCTGCACAGAAAACGGTTACATTTTCTTCGGTGGTGCAATTCATCGTAAAAAAATATAATTTTCGCCCAATAAAAACTTAGTAGTCATTTTGAATCTAGTTCTGTTAAGTTATTAATGGAAGTATGTAATCGATAGTAAACAAACAAATAAAACAGATCAAAAAGAGCTTTGATCAAAAGTGTGAACGGATTCATTCGGAGCATACATTTTCTCAAAATCATGGTCCTTTTGTGTTTACTTCTTTAAGTTGCACTATTATACTACCGAGCTATTGGTGCGTTGGATTGACCGGAAAGTATGCACTGAGTACAAAATTTTTGCAATCGATTTGTGCAGTGGGAAAAAAACATAATTATACGCTTCACGCATTTTGCACTTACGTTTTTGTAAGTTTTTCGCATATATTGCACAAGTCCTAATTTATTAACCGGATAAATTTGGGCTAAATTACAGTATACCTTCTATACTCATAAGTTATAACCAATAAGCACATCCCCGCGGCACCAGAATTCCAAAGATTCCAATGATTTGACCTTTGTTTGAAAAAAAAGATTTCGGAGTAGTTTAGGAGTTTTCATTTCATTCTAAAAAACCCAAAGGGTTAGGTTAAGGGATAACGAACCACCTCTTTTTCGAAAAACGTCAAAACTTTGCTGCTTCTTCCGGTAAAAAGTGCATTTCCAAAATCATGATTGGTCTCGGGTGCTCGGGTGTAACGGAATTTGGGCGCTATCTCCCTGGAAGTTATGCTAAATTTGCGAACTGCATTCCATTCTTTATCGTTCTTTTCTTAAATGGTCTTGGCAGTAAGTCTCGTTCTTTTCTTAAATGGTCTTGGCAGTAAGTCTTGAATTTTTTCTATGAAAATTTTATTAGTACATATTTTATTCATAGGTTTATATTTTTTTATTTCCGTTAACGTTTTGAAAAGAAATAAAAATATAATATTTTTTGTCTTAGAGTCAAAATCCATCACATAAAATGAGCATAAAAACACCGTCACTTGGTGAAAATATTTATCATTTATATAAATCGGTGATAATCGGCTCTATATTCAAAAATTTAAATAAATCTGTTATTTAACTTTAAAATGCATAACTCTTAAAACAGATTTTTTTCCTATTACATTAAACCAACGATATCGACTCAATTTTAATTTCGCCAAATTTACCGATTTTCTTTCTGAAATTTGTGCGTGTGTAACTTGCAATGCAATGCAACTTTTTAAACACCATTTTATTCTGTCAAAAAAATTTGCTTTGCGTGCGTTAGCTTTTCTTGTGGCGTTCATTAGGCGTTTCCTCTTCGTGAACTTAAAGTCATCAAAGGGATTTTATTTTCTTTTATTTTACAAAAAAAGAATCGAAAATTACAAGAAACCTGAGTCAATCAAACGCAGGCAGTGGTAGTTTAAGTTTCTACCAAATGGCTTGGGAACATTTGAGACCGGGTAGCTCTCCTGTTGATTGGTGTGAGGGCAACTACATAATTTCATCGAATATTGCAGAGTTTGTAAATACGGTAAGTACAAATAGATAGTTTATTAGACCACCACAAATGTTAAAAGTTAATTTTTTATACAATCGTTGCAAAAGTTAAAAAATTAATAAAATAACCAACCGACCAAAATTGTAGGTCCCTACCATTTGTGTGGAATAATATAAGACGCACAACTAGAATCGTCGCAAGAAGCTATGCCTTGGATCACAACGGTCTGAGCGCCAAATATTATATTATCAAGACAATAATAATAATAACCTTTAATTAAAACCCCATACAAAAAACCACGGTGCTAAAAAATGTCCTAAGTGTTTTGATAACGTGCACTAACAACACCAATTAAGGTACTTTTACACGACCATTCAGAATCTCTTAAAAATGGAGGTGTGGGAACAACACGTCTTTCTTTTACGGACGGGGCCGGAATCTTCAGTGAATGTGTATTAATTTTTTTTTCTTTGTTTATTTATTTTTTATTTTATTTTGCACTTAACAGATGTCTCAGAAGTGCTATACTTTTTAAGGGTTTTGCAAAAACTCGGAAAAACTGTCACTTCCGGTTGTCAGATTTCCGTCAAAATCAACTGACACCTCCCAATGTATTTAAAAAGCTTAAATAAATTTTCATCCCCATAAGCTAAGCCGTCAGTGCTGTAGAGTGGACACAGACAGACAGAGATTTTTTTCGTCTCTTCTGGCAGGATCAATTGGTAAATCTGCAAAAATCCAGAGTTCGAAAATATTCATGATTACTATCCTTCCTTTTCCTATGTAAAAGAAAGTAAAAGCTAATACGATTCAAATAGGTCTATCCTATCCTGTCAGTTATACGTCTCCGTTCTGTTTTCGTATCTATTTAGGATTTTTACTCATACTATAAACTGATACAAAAACTGAAACTGAACGGATACCAAAACGGATCGTGTAAAAGCAGCTTTAAGCGTAGATAATACCATAGCGGATACAATTTTTTGGCGATTTTCCTTGATCACGTTAGGTAACTTAATAATCATGGTTGAAAAGAAACCGTAACATGCAAGAATTATTTATTTGTTTTTCGATTCGTCACTTTGTGCTAAGTATTTACTGCGAATCGAACAAGATTGATTTGTATTGCGTGCTGTGGTGAAATTATGGAGTTATCGCTGAAATACGCCCTACAAAAACAAAAAGACATGATCGTATATGACAAAACAAATTAGGTATGTTGCCGTACTCAAAATTTTCTTTTTCTTCTCTTCAAATTTTGTACTCATGTGTATCTCCGCTGGAAAACACTTTTTGTAAAAATTTGTAAGCTATCGGGCCGCAGAACCGAAGGACTCTCATATAATTCTTTTAAAAATTAATCCAGATTTATTGAAATTATTTATTCAAGAAAAATTTAAATTTTTAAGGGCTGTTTTTATTATTTGTGCTGATCTTTAAAATCGCTTCAAATAACCCTTCATTTTCTTTAAATTCGGTTCACATTCAGATTTCCCATCACATGAGGAAAAACAAACTTTCAGTTGCTGACGATGATTACGAAGACGGTAAAAAAATAAACGTATTTAAAATTTCCCGTTTCATATTTATTTACAAAATATTTGCAACACAAACAAATAACGAAATTCTGAAACAGAAACCACAAGTGAAGCTTTCAATAAATAAAAGGTTTTAAATCTTCATAAATATAATCGGGGAACACATTGACAATTTTATTCATGCATTCGGATTTCGGATTAGTGTGGTGTTGGAAAGAAATATTGACAATTGATTGAAATATGAGTGGGTGTTAAATAGAAATTGTGTTTAGCCAGACGGGAGAAGTAGTATATTTTTCAATTGCTTTATTGCTTTCAACAAAAAAATAAAAATTACAACAACAAACACATTGGATATACCAGAAAATGGTTTAGCGTTAACCACAATATTTAACCAAATTTTTAGTTATAATTCCCACCACCAGAGTCGACTTTTAAAAATTATGTATGGATAAGTTGGCAAACACATGAAACAAAAAATTGACCAAAATTTGATTAGTTTTTGCTGTTGCTTTGATCAGCCGTTAACCACAAAAAATACCTAACTCATTTTGTTGAAAGCAATATTTCAAATGTTACCATAATAAATAATTTACATTCAGAAAAATGTAATGTTAAATTTTTTTTCATAAAAACTACCCCAGAATCGCGCTCGACCGCCAAACTTTTCAAAAAGGAAATCGAACACGAAAGGCGAAAATCTTTTGTTTACATTTATTTGTTGCATGTGTTGTTGTTGTTGTTGTTGTTTTGCTGGTATAAAGAGGGGTAAATCTCCCAAAATATCAAGAGCTGTTTTAGCTCTACGGTAGAGTCGTTTTGAAGGGGAAACGAACAACTTGACAGCCAAAAAAAAATCTAGGGCAGTTTTACGAAAAAAAAATTAACATTACAAAAAATGACAAGGAAGGAAGACAGAACCGAAAGAGATGAAGATACAAATAAGAAAATTATGAGGGAGCTCGATCTATGTACATTCTAAAGAGAGAGAAGTAGACAACTGCACACAAAAATAAACACCAACAGTACAGTATATCATATTATAGCGTTATTAGAACATTCGATTATTGTGCTATTAAGCACAAAGAAAAATACAATATTTTGGAAAGGCAAAAATTCAACTGAGCATAGCGTCGCCGAGTTTTTAGGATACACAAAAGTATACTTAATACTGCACAATAAGCCTAACTTTTTTGACTAGAACAAATTAATTTTAATGAATTGAAATATAATAGCCGATTCACATTACAAAATTAATCAAGCCAACAATAAAAAGTTATTTTCTTTCGCGTATACACAAATAAACTAAATTTTTTTTGTTTAAAATTAAAAAAACAAGACATTTATAAATTTACAAAATATTTGTGAAGAGGTGAAGACAGTTGCTTGGATGCGGATTTGGATGTAATCACGGCCTTTTGGGCCATATTTACTGTCGAGGATACATTTAAATGGGCGGATTTATCCCCATTTTCGGATTTATAAACGTAGATTATAAAATATATCCAAACCTCCATATCAATGGCTAAAACAGTGGCTAAGGCTATTTTCGATAAACATTTCTAAGAATTGCTGATACATTGATAAAAGCAATACGAAAACGATAACGAATCAATGGAATCAGGGAAAAACTATAATTATAATAATAATTGAAAGAAATGCTTGCGATTGTTATGCCTTTCATTAAAAAAACAAATCACATGCGTTTAATAACATGTTATTATTAGTAATGATGAGCGAAATAAGAAAATCCCTATTCACATCATTCCAAACATAAACAGAAAAAAAAACCAAATGTTACCATAAAAATATACTTCCGTAAGTATATTTTTCAATGTTACCATAAAGCTGTAGATAATATTTCCCCTGCAGATATAAAATAACTATAACATTCGTGTAATCTCAATCTCTTCTGGCTAACCACAACTTCAATTGAACTATAGTCGGCCCGCTCACTTTGTATCGCACGTCTCAAATGTAAATTTTGCATAATGCTAAATTTACATTTGAGCCGTGCGAGAAAAAATGAGCAGAGCGACTATAATTAAATTGTGGTTAGTCAGAAGAGATTGACACTACGAGAATGTTAGTTATTTTATATTTGCAAGGAAAATTTTATCGGTAGCATTATAGTAACATTGAAAAATATACAACTTCTCTTGTCTGGTTAACCACAATTGCTATTTAACAGCCGTCCTGCTCATATTTTCTTGCACGGTTCAAATGAAATCAAGCATAGATAATATTTCCCCTTCAGATATAAAATAACTATAACCTTCTCGTAGTGTCGAATCTCTTCTGGTTAACCACAATTTCAATTTAACTATTGTCGTTTTACGCGTGTCGCGTGTGATGGGTTGACATTTTTTTTTCGACTTTTATTTATTTATTTTATTTTCCGTGTAACGCGTGCCGTGTTTCGCGTGTGATGCGTGTATTTTTTTTTCGACTTATTTGAGGTCCTTTTTAACCACCTTCACACGACACGACCTAGAGAGCTGAAATTTTGTAAGTGTCTAAGTCCAAAATTGCATTTTTTTATATTTCGCGTATGATGTGTATGGCGGGTGTGATGGTTTGAAATCGAGCCATTATCCCGTTTTTTGAGGTCTTTTTTAACAACCTTTCGCACGACCAAGAGGGCTCAATGTCAAGGGCCAATTTTGATATCCGTTATTTGATGCGTTTAGCGCGTGTGAACCGTGAAAGAAAGGAAATACTGTATTTTGTGTATATTACAATAATACAGTTTTGTTAAATTATGAAACGGAAATTAAAATTTTTATTTCTACGTTTATACCAATAAAATAACATCGACTAAATTACCCAGTTTCGCCAGTTGGGTTTGTGTATGCTTTTTAATGATCATTAGGTTTTTTAAATGGTTGTGACTCTTCCGAATGGTTTGTGTCTTTAATATGAGTACTAGTGCTTGTATCATTTCGACCGCTAGGGTATCTAGGCTCAAATATGATTTTCTAGCTGCGCACAAGTTCTCCTTTTTAAATTCTCTATATTAACTTCGCGTGCCCGTGGCTGGCTGACTGGTCAGATCTTCCGATCAATTTTTAACCCACTTCCCAAAGCCCGATTTTTCTTGTAAATTCTATGATCGGAGATTCGATTTTGTTGTGAATTCCCCATTTGGTATGAAAACATAACAGCCACAGCGCACGGTTGGTGCGACGTGCACACAACGACGTACGAAGTACCACTTAAATTATTTCTTTTGAGTTGAGTTAAGCTGTAAAGCAGTTGAGTGCGAACCCAGTTCTTCATATACTCTTAATATTGTAAAAAACACAAATTCTCTATACTCTCTGCTCTCAGCTCACTGCTGCATCGCAACAACAAAACAACCCCAATCATAAATTCGCAGCGCTGCCTACATTATATCACTCATCAGCGCACACAGAACACAGTCATTATAGTATGAAATATGATGTCGCTATATGGGAAAAAAAATTTATATGGGAGCCACCCGATCTCTCCAAAATTTTTAAAAAAGTGTTCTCCTTCGGAGATACACATTTGTATAAAATTTTAAGAAAATCGGGTAAATTTTGTAAAATATTTGTATGGGAGCCCCCCGACCCCGATGTCCGAGGTGCCTTAAAAGAAAGTATTGTCACCGGAAATATACATGTGTGCAAAATTTCAATAAAATCGGGCTATGGGATGTGGTTTAAAAATTGGTCAGAAAATCTGACCAGCCAGCCAGCCAGCCACGTGTACGCGAAGTTAATATAGATAATTTAAAAAAAAGAAAATAATTATTTGAATAAAAAAAATATTTAAATTTAAAACGTTTTTAAAACAAACTAAAAAGTTACAGTTACAAAGTAAATCTTAAAAGTTTGTACATTTTCATAGCTATTAAAAATTCACAATTAAAAATTATCAGGACTATCTGTATGGGGTTAGGATAAATTATATTATACTTCTTAGTTCGTTTTAAAAACGTTTTAAATTAAAAGTTTATTTTTATTTAAATAATAAAAACCTTTTAAAAAGTGTCGACAAGAACTAGAATATTTTTTTTGTAAGGCATATAGATTTTTAATTTAAAGATTATCAAAGTTAACTCTATTTTTCTATTTTCAGATAAGCAATTTTCTGTTCTTGCTTCTTCCGCCGGTTTTAATTTATCTTTTCAAAGAATACGGACGTTTTGTGACGCCGGGCATACATGTATTATGGGTTTTGCTAATTATCGTTGGTTTAAGCTCAATGTATTTTCACGCAACTCTTAGCCTAATTGGACAGTTACTCGATGAACTCGCAATATTATGGGTGTTTATGGCAGCTTATTCATTATTTTTTCCAAAGCGATATTATCCGAGATTTTTTAAAAATAATCGGTAAGGGGTAAATCTATAAAATGAAATTTTTTGATACTCAACAGACAAATAATTTCTTTTTATTCTCACATATATTAGAAAGTCGTTTAGTAAGCTCATGTTCTCGTTAGCTATAACCGCAACAGGATTATCACTTTGGAAGCCAATTGTAAATGCGTTTGTTCTGATGGCCTTGTCTGTACCAACAATGGTCATGTTGTACCGGGAGTTACAAAGGTACATATATAGTCAGTTTTTATTGCTTAAATAAGATAGAAAAAATATTTAAATCTGTTTCAACGTGCGTGCGATATATTAAGTTCGCGTTCCCTTGTGTTTGTTTGTTTGTTTTTCGTGGAATCTTGCAATCAAATTTACTTCCCATAGTCCGATTTCATTGAAACTTTGCACACATGCATATCTCCGATGACACTATTTAAATTTGGGGCCGCTCGGACCTCGTGGTCAGGGGGCTCCCATACAAATATTTTACAAAATGTACTCGATTTTCTTCAAATTTTATATACTCGAACATTTGTGTCTCAGATGGAAAACATTTCTTGTAAAAATTTTGCAGAACCCGGGGTCGTGAGACCCATACATTTTTTTTTAAATTAACCCGATTTTCTTTTATTTTATATAATGTCTGTCTCCGATGGACAACACTTTTTGTAAACATTTTGAAGACCCAGGGGTCGTGAGGCCCAAACAAATTTTTTTAAAAAATTAACCCGAATTTCTTCAAATTTTATTCACATGTGTATCTCCGATGGACAAAACTTTTTGTAAAATTGTTGGATTGAACGGGCCCTGAGGACTGAGGTGTGCCCATATACCCGATTTTCTTTAAATTTTCAACAGATGTGTATCTCCGATTACAACACTTCCTATTGAAATTTTGAAGTTATCGGGCCCCAAAGTCGGGGCCTCCATACAAATTTTTTATACATGTGTATCTCCGGCGACAACAGTTTTTGTAAAAATTTTGAAGTAAAGAGGCTCCAATATTAATTTTTTCCAAATTTAGCCGGTTTCAATTTTGCACACATATGATTCTCCTTTTAGGGAATTAACATGAAAATTTTTTGTTGTTTTTTTGGGATGGAATTCAATAGTAAGTTCACTTTTAGTTTTGCACAGAAAACGACAACAATAGAAAGTAAGGATATAATATTGCCGCCAATATCGACAGTAATCAATACTGGCTATAGCTTGCAACCATGTAGTTTAGGAATTCGGTATTAGATGATACCTGCAAAAAGTCAGCAAGTTTTAAATGTTGATTAGTTTTTTAACATTCCAAAGTTCGGATAGATTAAAAAAAAATATAACTTATCACCCCTGTTACGCTTAGGGAGTTGATCGTTCGGCTTAACCTTTTTATTCACTTATATTTGACATAGGAATAACAATTAGCAAATTTTTTTCTAACTGTTCCTTATTTACTGGATTCAATTGATATTTTTTCGTAAACAATTTTTTTTTTGTGAAATCTAAGGTTGATTTAAAAGACCTTCGCAGAACCATTGCAAAAGTGTTGTCTCAGCGTTTTACTGCCGAAGCAAAAGCAAAGCACGGCCACATTTGTCAATTATAAAGAAATGTGAGTGCTGCTGAGACTCAAGAGGGCTGATGTATGTGCAGACATGTTATTCCTATCAGATAGGGAACCATATGTTGCGCAATAATTTTGAAATCTATATTTTATATAAAAACGGGCTTCGAGCTAAACGCGAACCCACATACACAATCAGCACATACCCACCTACACCTTCCTTCCACCTACACCATACTTCCACCTACACCTACCTTCCACCTACACCTTCCTTCTACTATCTTCCCCAACCGTCACCCAGTCAACCACTTAACAGTACCACAACCCCTCAACAACCCCTAAAGACGACCTAACCACCTCTTTATCTGAAGTATATTTTCCGTTGAAAACTAAAGCATCCGTTTTATGTATCATATACACTAAACTTCCTAATTGTACTTGTAAACGCATAAGGAAACAGCAAATGGTTAAAGTGACTGTTTGAATTGTGGAAAAATAGTTCGTTTAGATTTCTAGCACTGGTGCCAGGTTCAAATCTGAATACTTAATTATTGCGAACTACCCAAATACATCAAGAAGATCGTTAAAATTACTAACAATAAGTAGGTTTTAATCGGGAAGTATGTTAATTAACTATTTTTTCTCTCTAATTATTTTAAGAGTTTGCGATCAACGTGTCTATCGACTTGGTCTCCGTTCAACTGCAGTTTGGCTTGTGGCAGTATTTTGTTGGATAAATGATAGAATGTTTTGCGATGCGTGGTCAGCAATTAATTTCCCGTATTTACATGGATTTTGGCACATTTTTATTTTTATTGCATCTTACACAGTCCTTGTGCTATACGCGTATTTTTATGTTGAAAGTGAATTGCCACAACGACAACCTGTGCTGCGATATTGGCCGATAAATGAATTTGAATTCGGAATACCTTATATATCGCTTAAAAATCCTGGCGCTAGTGAAAAAAATGCCATTTAAATTGTTTAGAACCATAGGTACATAAAAAAATTTATGTTAATTTATAATTTATTTGAATTTATAATTATGTCACAAGTAAAATTATGTCCTAGGAAGCAATGAAATCCTGTACTCGTACAATTAAAATGTACCAGTGAGTACCTATACATTTATTAATTTAAAGCTAAAGAATAGCTTAATACACAACGTTATAACGTATAAAAATTAGTAAATTTGTTTAATGCTTTGTAATAATTAGACAATATAAATTTTGGAATAGCATAAGAAAATCGTAAGACATCACTTAGATTAGTAAAACATACCAATTAATAATAACTTCACAAATATGCTTCCATATATATGCAATATTTATTTATTTATTTATTAACGAAATTACCAAGTAAAAAACTGTTATAGAATATAAATTATATTATAATGTAAGAAGGCATACAATATTTATAAAACACATAATTATATAGTCTGCCATATAGTGCTCTTGATAAAATGTTCTTTTAAAAAAACTAAGAATAAAGTGATTATGACTTTAAAATATCCAGCAAATAGTTTGTTTTAAACTTATAATTCTTTTTTATTATTCATCTCTAACTAACAAAAAGGTTGTTAAAAGGTTGTTTTAAAAACATAATTGTCCATTATTTTAATGTTACTTGAAATATTGATCATCATATATGTTTATGTTCCTCATATGTTTATTATTTGTATTTGTTCATATTTCAAAATTTTTAGTACGTTAGATTATTATGTATGTATTACAATTATGGAATATAATCATAAATGCAATATTTTCCCTTAACAGTCGGGGGAAGTAAAAGAACATAGAGAAAATAATTTTTAAAATATTTTATGAACTCAACTCAACTTAACTCAACTAACAACGAGTCGTTTTCATTTTTAAAACTTTTACTTTAACCTGCTTTGTCCGTTTTTATATAGTAATAATAGCCTTAAATCTATAGAGTAAAAGGACCCTGTTACTGCCTTTGTTTTTATTGCAAGTAATTCGCATATCAAATAAAAATTAATATGTAAGATTTCATATGATAAATTTTCCTGAAATAAATCGAACATAGTTTAACTTTTTCTGATGAATAATACATTTTCTTTTTAGTCGAGACACAAAACAATGTTTCTTTTACATAGTAAAAGGAAATACATATAGTGATCAAGAAAGTTTTTAAACTCGGGATTTTTGCAGATTTACCCATTACCGCATCTCATGAGTCAGAAAAGGCGAAAATAAACAAATTGTGGAAAATACAAAGGTATCCCTTGATATGGTCTAAATCTATGCGCTGCAATTATAAGATATTTGTTTCCACATCATTTAGTGAAAATGATTATATGAAGTTTTTTAGAGAATGTTAAAAACATTTTAAATTTTATGAAAAACACTTACTGCTCAGTCTATTAAAGAAAGCATTGCACGCTGCACGAATGTAACGATCTCGTCAACTTGGTCTTTTCTGTTAAAAAAATGTGTTACGGTTTAACAGTACGCAAACAAACAAAATGATCGCGTGTGGTTAGAGGGAAAGTTCAACGACAATTTGAACAAGCGAGCTGCTCTGCGCAAACAAGCGCCGGCTTCTGTGATGGTTTGGGCTGCGGTAACTGCAAATGGTCTTCTCCGCTAGTCTTTATCGATCAGTGTGTCAAGGTGAATCAAGAAGTGTACCGGGAAAAGGTAATAATTGATAGGTTGCTATACACACAGTAAAGCTCGTTTAACACAACAATTTTACAAAGTGACGTTCCATTGGCCAACATTGGTCCATACTCACCAAACTTGAGTGCGATAAACTTCTCTTTATAAGGTTCGTTTTGGGTTTTGGAGGAGGCCAAAGTTGTCGCAAAAAGATATGAATGTTTGGACGAATTGAAGACAGCTCTTGGTATAGAATGGACCAAAATACCGACAGATCACGTTCATGCAGCATGCAATGCAATCGTCCTCGTCAAAGCATTAACGTGTTTTTTTGGTAGAATTTAACATTTTTTAGCATTCTTTAAAAAATATTAATAAAAATATTTATAAATGACGAAATTACAGGCTTTTGATTTAGTAACACTTCGTACGCCTGCCCATGTGTATGTTATGCGGAAATAAATTGGTTGCAACCAATAATAATACGACAACTAGGGTTTTGAATATCGCTAACGGTCTTCCACAGGGAACAGTAATGGCACCACTTCTTTTTGAATGTACTTATTTTCGAAGTGCTGGAGAATATAAATGCGTTCCTTGCTTATGCTGATGACGTTTTCCTATACCTACACGAACCAAGAATCAAGAAGATTCAAAGAAATTTGCAAAACAAATTTGTTAAATTTTGACGAATTTATTTAAAATACGAAATTGAAAACGTTGGATAACTGGTGCAAATAGCTTTAAAAATTCCACCAAAAACGGTCCTTCGGTATTTGGGCGATTATTTGGATACATTTTTGTATTGCAATGATCTAGTAAATACTGCAGTGACAAAAGGAAGAGCCGCTGTTATGGCTTTGAAAAAATTATTATATTCGCGCAATCTGAGATAGAAAGTGGAGCGATCCTACGAACGCCTTGTAAAGGGAATTTTAACATATGCGTGTCCAATTCATCAGTCCTTCATATATGGAAAAACTCGTGTTAAGTCCTGCATGTATGAATATGTATAGATGCGAACATTCCTGTTAAGGCATTATGTGTCGAATAAGATTTTTTTTGATAACCCTAGCCCATATGGCAGACAATGCCACCTAAAAGATCTATTATATCTTAGGGTGAATTTATTCTAAGAGACGTACCACCTAGTGAAGGATAGTATGTCCTTAGTAGCGGAATAACTCAACTCCGCTGTCGAGCATATTTCCTTTTGAAAAATGCGTCTCCTTAACCTAATTTGGCTGGGCATTCGCAGATAATGTGTTCGGATAACTCAACATCTGTTTGTTTGGATTGCCTCAGCCCCGTTTCCGTTTCAGTTTCCGTTGTCCGTTCAAGAACTTTCGGCCACCAAACGATGGCCGCGTACTTGATAATAAGTCTCACCATCATTGTATACATTATCCAATGTATCATTTTGGTGACAAACGGTGGTGATGACGCGATTATAGACAGTCATGTCATTATTCATAGCATCACAACTCCTATCTTATGCGTTCACGTCGCGTCACTGGAAAACTTTGCCAAATCAAGTGAACGATTTCGGTACCCAATCAGATTTGTATTACCTTGGGTCGGGGCTAAATAAGAAGACTTGCCTTGGTCGGCGGCGCTTCATGTTGACCTAGGTTGCAGTTGGCCAATCACCAATCAACTGAATTAATAAATTCTTGAAACTAATACAAGCCTCGGATATATATCGAATTTATCAACAATGACCCTTGGACCTTGGTCGTGTTTGTTCAAGTTTACACACCAACGGAAAAAGCCACCTCTGAAGAAAAAGACACGTTTTACTTGCATCTAAATAATTCATTAGATTAACTACGAAAGAGTGACATCGGTATTTTGTTGGGTGACCTTAACCCAAAAGTAGGCAGCGACAACAGTGATTGGGAACATGTCATGGGAAGGATGGCTTTGGTTCTATGAATGACATGGATTTTTCCCCACAAAAATATCCACAAAGCCTCCTCGACCTCTCCTGATCACACGTACAACAAGCTATAAGCTGCAAGTGGCGATCATCGTTGCTGGACGTTAGAACCCGAAGAGCAAGCCGATTTCTAGAGCGACCACCACCTTGTGGTTGGCAGCACCTGGACCTCTCCTGATCACATGTACAACAACCAGATTGATCACATCGCTATAAGCCGCAAGTGGCGATCATCGTTGCTGGACGTTAGAACCCGAAGAGCAGCAGACGTCTACAGCGACCACCACCTTGTGGTTGGCAGTGTGCCATTGAAACTCGCGGTCCGTCCAACCACACGAAGTCAAACAACGAAAAGGCAGCTGTAGCAGCACTGAAAGACCTGAAAGACCTGAAAGATGTGAAACTGCAATATGTATCCCACATACAACAGTCACTCGCTAAGATACAGCCCCAAACTCTAAGTCTAAATGGGAGAAAACAGTAAATGCGTATACGAAAGCAGCCTCAACCATTTTAGGTTATCCCGAAAAAACTAAAAAAAATGGATATCAGATAGCACATGTAACACCATTCGTGAATGCCAATCCATCAAAGCAGAGTTAAACGCGGCCTCGGGTGCCGAACGAACCGCATTAAAGCGGAAGTATAGGGGACTGGGCCGGCAAGTTGGCCGTTTAGCTAGAAACGATAAACGAGCATGGCTAAGCGGCATCGCAACACAAGCACAGCAAACCGCTCGTAAGCTCGCCAACAAGAAACACCACATCAACTACCCTGTTAAGGCAATCCTTATGGAGGAACAACAATTAACCCGCTGGACAAAACATTTTAAGAATGAATTGTACTTCGCCAGGCACGTCCATCAACCCACGTATGCACCCTTATAGGCTAGTTAACAGCAGCGTCGCTACTCCTTCGTTGGATGAGATAAGGACAAAAATTCGTTCACTGCAACCATGTAAAGCAGCAGGCAATGACTGAAGGTTAAATAGTCAAACTGTGGGCCACGTCACGTTGTTTAATTTGACAAAATTTCAAAATCGCCAGCGAAAATTCAAGCTATTGTCAACATGCCACGTCCAGCTACAGCATATGATGTTAGAAGATTTGTAGGTATGGTTACCTACTACTCCAGATTCATACCGGATTTATCTACGTTTCTATTGCGTTAGCTACTTCAAAAACGCACAAAATTTTATTGGTCGTCATATTGTGAATCAGCTTTTCTAAAAGTCCAGCGAAAAGGTTTTAATACCTTTTGGTCCCGACCTACCAGTACTTGTAGCATGCGACGCAAGTCCTACGGGCATTGCAGGGGTGCTCTTGCATATGGTTAATGGTATTGAACATCCTGTCGCATTCGCATGCAGATCGTTTACATCAGCTGATTGGAATTACAGTCAGTTAGATCGAGAAGCTTTAGCGATTATATTAACAATTAATCACTTTTTTATGTACCTTTACGGTAGGAAATTTCAACTGGTCACCGACAATCGTCCACTAACTCAGATTTTTCATCAGCACAACAAGATGGCTGCAATAACATCATCGAGATTACTGCGTTATGCCTAATTCCTGTCAAATTTTAACTACGAAATAATCTACAAAAAGGGATTAGAGCACACTAACGTAGATTGTTTATCTCGTGCAACGCAGCTAGTGGAAAAACCGTCTACAGAAAAAATCATCAACGAAGAGGTAAATGAATTATGTTCTCTATCAATTTTCGAAATCTCAAACGAATACGTATATGCGGAAGCATTGGCATCAGAAATGGCTAAAAATCCAGATCTTTCTAAAATTTTGTCAAATTTACTCAACTCCGATGAAAGTGAAGACATCTATACACTTAATAACGGCATTATCTTCAAAGGTCAACGAGTTTTGATTTCGAAAAATCTTCAACCTCAAATTGTTCAAGAACTTCATGATACCCATCCTGGATTTACAAGAGTGAAACAACTCGCCATAAGATATTGCTTTTGGAAAGGGATAGATCCGATAATGCAACCATATTTACTAGTGATCAATTCAAAATGTATTGCAACAAAAACGGTATTTTTCAAAAACTTATTGCTCCAGGTCATCCTAGTACAAATGGGTTAGCAGAACGCAACGTACAAACACTCAAGCGTAAATTGAAAGCGATGTCATCAGAACCAGAACCAGAAATTATGCAACGTTTCAAGATTTCAAATTGTTCAAGAACTTCATGATACCCATCCTGGATTCACAAGAGTGAAACAACTCGCCATAAGATATTGCTTTTGGAAAGGAATAGATCCGATAATGCAACCATATTTACTAGTGATCAATTCAAAATGTATTGCAACAAAAACGGTATTTTTCAAAAACTTATTGCTCCAGGTCATCCAAGTACAAATGGGTTAGCTGAACGCAACGTACAAACACTCAAGCGTAAATTGAAAGCGATGTCATCAGAACCAGAACCAGAAATTATGCAACGTTACCGCACAACACAACTCAATTCGGGAAAAAGTCCAGCAGATTTATATTTCAACAGACGTTTTTGAATCCGGCTTGATGCATTGAAACCACCTATAAAATTTAAACCTACAAAACATATTCCAGAGTTGCCTCAAATAAGCGTGGGAGAAAGAGTTTAAGTTTTGCACATTCGGAACAATAAAACAGTATGGAAGATTGGTACAGTTCTGCGAAAATTTGGAGAACTTCAATATCTTGTACAACTTGATGATGGCTACACACTAAAACGACATATCAATCAATTAAAATATACCAAAGTAGTGAAGGGCACCTTCTGTGCTTTTGCCTTTCCTGTACGCAAACTGACTTGAAAGCAAAGGGGTAGATAATTCTAACCGGCCTCTATGAACTTCAATGAGTCTCTTCATGGTTTTGAGGACAAATGATGTTAGACTTATAGGTCTGTATGATTTAGGCCTTTTGCGTCAAATAAGAAACTGCTGGAGGAATTTGGAGATACTGCGGTAATGTACTTGACCGAAACCTTATGCAAACGAATACTGGCGGTTCAACTGTGTTGTGGCCGACGTTCCACCTCAACGATAAGCTGGGGCAGTGTGTTATGATTGGTCTAATTAAACTAATTTCTAAAATCCAAAATAAATTTACTTTAAAGGACTTTAAAATGTCCATATGATTGGTATCGTGGAGTTTTCATATTGGCAGCTCTATAATACCGTTAGTGTTGGGGGGCTTGGAATGTTGTCAACGAAATATTAAGAGAAAATATATTTTAATCTTATATATAAATTTGTAAGTGTTTGTTTTTTTATAATAATTTACTGATGTGGGAAAGGAACCGTTGGCATATTTTCACCATATTGTTGAGAGTTAAAATATAGCATTTCATTTATAATCTACATATATAATAAGTACTTAATTTTATTTGGTAACGTACATTTATCTCATATAAATTTCAAGCTGTTTGTTTTTTTTTTGGCCGATATTAGTGTCGACTCTAGAGTTTTCTGAGTAGCTGTCGTGGTCGATGAAATGCGGGTGGTAGTCAGAAGACGGGTGGTCAGTGGGATGAGGCTGACGAAAACGCCGGATATTTCTGCTAGTTTTTAAATAATAAAAGATAAAAAAATGTATATGGAATAAAATGAGTACCGATCTGGTCGTTTATGTTATTAACATAGCTCGATAGTTTTTTTATTTTCGGTTCGTTTTTCTAATTCTTTAATTTGTGACTCTTAAAATAATGACTAACTAAACGAAAAACTGTTCGCCGCCGTGATTACCAACTAATGAGGTCATGAGGTGATCATGTAAAACAAGCGGTACATGTGTAATCTTAGCACACAGCATA
The DNA here is from genome assembly GCA_947095585.1 of Nephrocerus scutellatus. Taxonomy (NCBI): domain Eukaryota; kingdom Metazoa; phylum Arthropoda; class Insecta; order Diptera; family Pipunculidae; genus Nephrocerus; species Nephrocerus scutellatus. Next base: position 70,935,381 of record OX352764.1, on the reverse strand, counting down.
GCTTGAGTGTACCGCTATGTACTATGAACATTAAGTGCGAGTACATTAGGTTTGAATACATTACAACCCTCCACCTCTAATTAAAACCCATACGTAGGACGTGCTGTCTTCGATCTGGCAGAGTGACGAAGTGAAGCCTCATCGATTTCAGCCGGTGTCTTCTTAGCTCGTCTCTTTGGATGTATTGTAGGATGTTGGACGGCTGATGATGAATCTACAGTTTGCTGGGTACCTGACGTTGAGAGTTGAAAATCAGGCGGTGGTGGATCATCGTCTATTATTGGAATTTTAACGTCAGGTGTTGGTTGAGATTCTCAGCATCGGTCACATGATCCGGAAGAATCGATTGCAATTGACCTAATGGAACGGTTATTGAATGGTCAATCTCTTCTTGGGTGGTTCGATGTCGCAACTGTCAACGTGACGTATTATCGTTTGGCCCTGTTCAGTCACTACGGCATAAGAAACAAGGCCTGTTGTTTTGGTAATGGAAGCAGGTATCCATTACAGACCTGGCGAGTAGTTTCGTGCCCAAACTGCTGACCCGTCGGGGAGTTTCCTAGGCTGGTTGACCACTGTTTTGGCCTTATGAATGCGAATGTTGTCCAGGTGAATATGATCGAAGAAGGTTAGAATGCGCCGATTAAATAGAAGTTCGGCAGGCGATCTGCCAGTCGCAGTAGATGGAGTTGCATGATGATGGTGTATGAACTTCGACAGGCGTTACTGAATGTCACCCTCTTTCTTCAGGAAATCCTTCGTCGATTTAAAATCATAAAACTTTCAGGACTTGACATATTGCTCCTTGAAGCGGAGTTCTATATTTGAATGAACGTTAATAAAAAAAAGCACCTACGCGTCTCAGATCAAGCGTTTCAAAAATAATAGTAAAACTTTATCCCCCGAAACATCACGGGTATGATCCCCAAATGAAGCTTGGCGTAACACTGTTTTGGTTAGTAGCAGGAACAAGCTACCGAGTTTTTGGAGTATCGTTCAATATTCCCAAAAACAACTGTGTTTAATGTAGTTACGAGTACATTGCACGTGATCCTAAAAAAAATTATTATTTTGCCTAACGAAGATGAATTAGAGGGGGTAGGCATGAAGTCCACCGTGTTCAGGAAGGCTGTGGGTGCTATCGATGGGAGCCATGTTAAAATTAAATACCCAACCAATCGTCATGACGTTTATTTAAATAGAAAGCTAGACTATAGCATTCAATTGCAAGCTTTATGTTTGTAAATAAACGTTAATATACGTTAAATTTAATTTTGATTATTCTTTAGCTGTATGTAAAGCTGAATATAAATTTCTACACATTTGCACTGGGTGGTCAGGTTCGGTTCCTGACCAAAGGGTTCTCATGAACAGTGATATTTATTTTAATAGCAGGTTAGGTGATAGTGGATATTAGTTAACGCTGAACCCCATAGCCCTCATAACTCCATTTATTGTGAACCGTTTGCTAACACAACAAAAAAAAATTAATCAACTTCACAACAAAGCTCGAATTGCAATTGAACAGGCATTTGGACAGATGAAAACCAGATGGGGATGCGTTTTTCTTCGATCGCTGGAACTGAATTTAGAAAACTGTAATAAAGTTATCGCCGTTTGCTGCATTCTGCATAATATTTGCTTAAATGTAGGGGATTTTATAACCATCGATACTGAAATTAAAAATGAAAATAATGTTGATAATTCAAATACAGAAAATTATCAACCCCAAATCAGCGCCACAGAATTCCGAGATCAATTGTATTTGGAAATATTTTAAATTTTTTGTTAATTTAAAATAATATAAAAAATTTGTTTCATTAATTAAAACAAATATAGAAAAAATAAAAATTAAATAATTTAAACTATAATTTTGTGTGTAATTTTATTGGGAATATCTTAAGATTGCTGTTTGTTATACAAAATCATGTTTATGACAAAAGCCGTATTTTAATTGCCGAGGAACAACAACAATTGCACTGTCGAATTCCTTCTTTGGAATTGTGAAAACCTGCTGTTTGGCTAGTTTTGACATTCGAATTCCGAACTCGCTCGGCAAATAAAATGCAGCTAGACTTTTTGAATGTGCCATATATAATGAAAGAGACAAAAAACAGGAATCTCAAGAAGAGAAAAGTATGAGTAGTGTTGCCATTTACAAATAATTAACTTCAAAACTCCTCCTTAATTATTTTAAAGGGTGTTTTTTTGGGAGGTTTGTTTTTCCGATAGAACACGATAGAAAACACGTTATATCTAACGGGTGTTTTTTTAAGAGGTTGCCGATTTTTTTTTTGAATAAAACACATATAAAATTATGAAATGACCAAAATTTTTTTTTATTTGGTAGATAATTTTTTGGCATTTAACATTTAAACACAATTTCTGGCATATGGCTACCACGACTATTTTTCACAAATGTCATTTTTTTTTTTTTTTTTTTTTTTTTTTTTTCATAATGATTTGCCAAACAATACTGAGTAGAAATGCCACTTTGAGCTGTCAAAACAACTGTCATAAAATAAAACGACATCTATCGGAAAAACAAACCTCCTAAAAAAACACCCGTCTTAACTCCTCCATAATCAGAATCAGTTCCATTTGTTCAAAACCTCTAGCCACGATGGGCAAGTCTTTCATGCCATGTTTTCATTGAGACGGTCACCATACAATTTTCATCTATTTCCTGGCGAAACAAATTTCCGTTTCCGTTTCTTGATGTGATGTCTTAAAAATAGATCTACTTGAATCAGCAGTCTGCACATAACCCTTGTCCAGCATTTGAGTAACCGAAAAAGAGTTGATTCGTCATCCTTGATACAAAAAGAACATCTTTCAGGAGAATTTTGTACCAATTGAGAGTACTTGAGAGTATGTCGAAATGGTCGCACAAATGCCACGATGACGATAAGACAAAGGTTTTTTTTTAAATTGTAACATAAGTAAATAAATATAGTGCACTTTTTTGAAATTAGTGCAGTATTATTTTGCCACATGCCACATTACTTGTGACTGTTGAATTTCGGAGCAAGGAATTTTGAAAGTTTCTACCAAGCCAACAATTTTGCGGGTTTAATTTTTTGTCTTTTCTCTCCTGCAAATGCTTTCGATAGTTCTCTCGCACACCAGTTTGAAGTTTATTTTGGCACTTGTGTTGTTTGCCTGTACGACGACAATGTGTACATTGGGTACAAAACCTTCTCTACAGAAAGCCCAACTATTCCGATGATACACCGAAACATGCTTAGAAAAATCCCAAATGTTTATGGATTGATAATCAACAAAAGAGCAAAATCCATATAAAATTTTTCTGTTTCCCACTACCACATCTTACCTTTCTCGCTCTTTTCGACTGTTTATTTTTTGTACACTGTATTCACATCCCACAAACACAGAAGCGTTTGGGATTGGTTTGCAGCATTAGTATGCGTACAGTTGGGCTTTCTATAGAGAAGGTTTAGATTGGGTCACTTCTTTGCGTTACATACGGCAACTTCACCTCTATGGGTAGGGTTGTCAATAGGTCTCTTTTTAACATTTATATTTTGTTCTCTTTCTTTTTAAAAAAATGTCTCTTCTCTTTTTTCAGTTAGGTTTGCTTTACATCTACAATTACTTCAAAAAGTCAAGCATTTTGCACTATCTGTAATACCGTCGTGGTGGTGTCAAATAAAGGCAAATATGATTTGGAACAGCACATAGCATCAAAAAACACACAAGTCTTCTTCGAGCAGCACAAAATTCTAAGGCTGTAAGTTCTGGAAGTAAAAAAACAACCCATAAAAATTAAAATTTTTCATGTAATTGGAGATACATGTGCAAAAATTGAACCGGGTTATTTTGGAAAATATTATTATTAGAGCCCCTTCAATTCAAAAAGATATACATGTGTAAAAAATTTGTTTGGGAGCCCCCGACCCTGAGACCCGATCACTTCCAAATTTCAATAGTAATGGTTGTCATCGGAGATACACATGTGTTTAAAATTTGAAGAAAATCGGGTTAATTTTTATTTATATGGGTATCTCTCGGGCCACAGGGCCCAATCATTCCGAAATTCCGAAAATTTTTGTAAAATTTTTTACAAAAAGGAAAATAAAGCAATGACATACTTGTTTTTGGTACGAATACACGAACAGACATCCGAAAATGGTATAGTTCCCAAAATTCCAGATCCTAATGACCATATCCAGAATTTCCATAGGAACAGGTCTTAAGTCGCATCTTAGTCCTACATTCGGTATTTCATGCAAATCGCTTGAGAAATTGCTTGGTTTCCGAAATTCCAGATCATAATGACCATATTCCAGAATTTACATAGCAAAAAGTCTTATAGTCGCTTCTAAGTCCTACATTGCGAATTTCATGCCAATCGCTTGAGAAATCTTTTTGTTCCCTAAATTCCAGACCATAATGACCATATTCCAGAATTTAAATAGGAACAAGTCTTATAGTCGCATTTTAGTCATACATACCGAATTTTATACGAATCGCTGGAGAAATTGCTTTACTCCCAAAATTACAGGCCTTAATGACCATATTCCAGAATTTAAATAGGAACAAGTCTTATAGTCGCATTTTAGTCATACATACCGAATTTTATACGAATCGCTGGAGAAATTGCTTTACTCCCAAAATTACAGGCCTTAATGACCATATTCCAGAATTTACATAGCAACAAGTCTTATAGTCGCTTCTAAGTCCTACATTGCGAATTTCATGCCAATCGCTTGAGAAATCTTTTTGTTCCCTAAATTCCAGACCATAATGACCATATTCCAGAATTTAAATAGGAACAAGTCTTATAGTCGCATTTTACTCCTACATACCGAATTTCATGCGAATCGCTTGAGAAATTGCTTTGTTCCCGAAATTCCAGACCATAATGACCATATTCCAGAATTTACATAGGAACAAGTCTTATAGTCGCATCTAAGTCCTACATTCCGAATTTCATTCCAATCGCTTTTTTCCCGAAATTCCAGACCATAATGACCATATTCCAGAATTTACATAGGAACATGTCTTATAGTCGCATTTTAGTCCTACATACCGAATTTCATCCGAATCGCTGGAGAAATTGCTTTACTCCCAAAATTCCAGACCTAAATGACCATATTCCAGTATTTACATAGGAACAAGTCTTTCAATGTCAGAATTTCCTGTGTGCCGGTTGGCTGTACAGTAATGTATTTGTATGTCTTTATTTGTTAAATAGTTGTTGATGGAATCTGAAACAAAAGCATTCTCGTTGTCGAGAGTTATGAAATTTGGTGATCCCATATAGAAGAAAGTCTTTGTTAACGCTTTTATAGTATCTATGTGAGTTTTATGTTTTATAGGTTCTGCTGTGGCATATTAGCTAAATTTGTCTACACATGTAACATATTTCTTCTTTTTGTTTAAGAACCATATATCAATGTGGTAATGCTGCCTGGGTCCTATTGGTGTGGGTGTCTTCTCAAATGGTAGTTTAACAGGATTTCTATCAACTTTGGTCATGCATATTGCACAATTATTTAAAATTTTATTTATAATGAGTTATAGATTGGTTATATAATTTTCTTTGGATATCTCTAAATAAAATAAACTTTTTCTATTCCTATATGATTATATTTTTTGTGTATATTGTGGATAAGCTCATCGGCTTCGATTGTGTTATTTTCATTTAAAAGTTTTGTGCTACAATATAAAATATTTTTCTTACCTTTATTTGAATTTTTCCAAACTTTTTGGAAGTTGTTTTTATTCTGTGTTCCCGGATATATGTACATGATCCAAAGGCATTCATGACGCATGTGCATACCCCTAAAACGTTTGTATTTAAAAAAACGGTTCCAGACGTTAATTGCAGCTTAACTTATAATAAGCAATGAATTACCCATAATTTTTGCACAAAAACCATATGAATGGAGTAACGGTCGATAATATACAAATTTGATTTGTCTTACCATCCAATTTTATTTAAATCTTTGTTGAATTTGATTACATACATAAATATTAAGAATCAATATAGGTATGTATTCAATTTCTTTGCATCTGGTGTACTTCATTTTTACATAAAGCTTAGTTTTATTGACTACAATTTTAAATATAATATTATCTTGTTTTATTGTCAAAGTTTACTTTCTAATGCCGTTTGCACAAGCTTGGTTATGTGAGAATCTACTTGCACGCATTATTGATTATTGAATGATTTTACATTTGCACGCATATGAAAGTAAGGATATACATATACTCAATGTCATTTGCTCTGCGCATGGGGTTGGTTGTTTAAGTAGCCTATAAGATACTAGCGATTTACAAGACGAGATCAAAATGTTTACATCTGGCTAGGAGAGTTTCTGGGGATCGATCAAAAGAAGCCAAAAGAGTACCAAGCAGATTCTTAGTCTCGTCTTTTAAAATTAGGGACCACTTAAAAACTATATCGAAATTACAATTTAAGCAATGGTAACTACACAAAAAAATTTAAGGAAAATAGAATCTTTCCAAATCATTTGTTTTAATTATTTTTCATCTTGTATTTCAATGCCATAAAACTTAATATATTTATTTAATCAGAATCAGATGAAATATTTGTACAAGAATTCCTAGTGTTGCGTTTGCCATTGTTAATAACGTTTTGGAAATATGGTCCTCTATAAATGACCGAATTCTTATCAGTTTCTTGGATTTTAACCTCGTACAGAAGCTCAGGACTTTTTAATGCTTGGCGGATGTTATCCCAAATGTATATCGTCAAATTTTCGGTAGTACTGGGCTAAATTATGTTACTCGTAAAACAATTTATAAGATAGTAAATTAAATAATACCTATAATTGTTATAGGTATTAATCACATTACTTACAGTTTTTTGAAAAAAATCTACATCTTTGTCAAGATTTTTATGATCCAATTTTTGAAATATAACACTATCCATTGCTGCCTTCAACTCAGTTATATTCATAACCATACCCGTGCGATTATCAATCGGACCGCGAACAGTTACTTCGACTGGAATTTTCATTTTTTTACATTTTACTTTATTTATAGATTCCATACTTCTAAAATAGGATTTAATTTTATTTCAGACAAGTCAAATATAAAGACTAGCACCGTCAAAATACAAAGTACTCCTCTGCTCTTTGTTGCAGCTTTTTAAAGCACGATTTGAGAGTAGCCTTACTTTATAAAAAAACATGAAAGTGCTCACAGATAAAAATAAAGGAAATAATAGTTGTCAATTAGCTAACTAAAGTTTAGGTGAACATTGAAAACCTTCAACGATTTGCTTCAATTTATAATTGTATTAAATAATTAGAAACATACCAGTGTAATTATGACCGTGGCCGTTTGGATTATTGCATTTTCCATAAACTTCTACATTTTCTTCATTACTTAATTGATTGCTATATGGGTTGAAATAAAAATTATGCATTTTAAATTGTGGATACTATCTATGAATTCTTACCTGTGCAGACGATGACACGCACTAAAAATTTCTTTGCGTACTAGGAATGCAACAGGTCGAGACATTTTCTGCCTATTCTATTAAAGGTAGGTACGACGTATTCTATTGTAATAATAACGTGAAATAAATTAAATCCTAAGACTTTTTAAAATTAGTAGAAAAATTCGTAATTTACCTGCAATTACTTACTGGGTTATAAATAAGAATTGAATTCAAATTATTTTCTTAGAAAATACACAACTTTATTTTTGTGGCTTCCCATAAAAACCCAGGCTTCCAGGTGGTCGTGTCTAGTCTAGCTTCGTTTCGTTGATTTGATGGACGAGTGCGAATGCGAACTGCGAATACTGGGAATGCGAATAAGATGAAAATTATTTGACTTCGACCTTGGAAGTGCAGCTGCATCAATTGCAATTTGCAATAATGACAGCTAGCTATTTTTTGAAATCATTAAATACCACGTTAAAAAACATTTTAGAGCAGTTACGCGTCTTTAGATATTGTGGATTGTGCTATCAAATATCAAAAGTGTCAACAAAACAAACAACACAAGGGCTGTGTTTTCTTTTGATGCCGGAGTGTTCGGAGAGATAATTGAACTGTCAGAATTCAGATATTAAGATTTTTTCTCGAAAAAACAAACACGAAAGCCGAGAATATTTTGTTTACATTGTTTTGTTGCATGTGTTGTTGTTGCAGTTAATGAGAAGAGCGGTAAATCTCCCAAAATATCAAGATCTGTTTGAGGGGAAATCAATTCTACCGTAGATTGTTTTTTTGGAATAAACTTGACAGGCAAAAAATCAATCTACGGCAGATTTTAAAAAAAAAAACGACATTAGTTTTGTTCAATTCACCGAAAAATAATTTTCTCTGAAGCTTTTCTTTTTTCGCTCCTTTTATTCTCGGATATTAACTATTGCTGTATTGCTTTGGTTAATCCAGCATGGCTTAGAACAACAATCGCATAAGCATAAAGCCGAAAATAAATCCAAAAAGTTTTTAGGATTTAAAACTAAAGCCATTTTTTAGTTATAGCGCTCACCGTAAGGCGGTGTTTTGTTTAACACACATAACAATTGAAATCCATCGAAAATTTAAAGCCAAAAGCTGTTGCTTTGTAAAGCTAAGCCGGCTTTGCCAAAGCAACGCAACATTTTTATTCTGAAAAAATATACAGAACATTTCTTGACAGCTGTATTTGTTTGTTTCTAACGGGTGTTTTTTTAAGAGGTTGCCGATTTTTTTTTTGAATAAAACACATATAAAATTATGAAATGACCAAAATTTTTTTTTATTTGGTAGATAATTTAACATTTAAACACAATTTCTGGCATATGGCTACCACGACTATTTTTCACAAATGTCATTATGGAGGTCCAATTTTCCAGCACTTTTTCAAGCATTTGAGGGCGTATGTCAGCAATGACACGTTGAATATTGGTTTCCAAAGCGTCAATCGATTGAGGTTTATCCACATAAACCAATGACTTCACGTATCCCCACAAAAAGTTATCGAGTGGCGTCAAATCGCACGAACGCGGAGGCCAATTCACCGGACCATTTCTCGAAATAATGTTGTCGTTGAAAGTTTCTTTCAATAAGTCGATTGTTTCACGTGCTGTATGGCAAGTGGCACCATCTTGTTGAAACCACATTTCATCCATATCCATATCTTCAAGATTTGACAACAAAAACTCATTTAACATGGTTCTGTATCGATTTCCATTCACGGTAACGCGTCGTCCTTCCTCATTTTTAAAGAAATATGGACCGATGATCCCACCAGCCCATAGACCGCACCAAACAGTACATTTATCAGGATGCATTGGTAATTCTTGAACGGCGTGTGGATTATCTTTGCTCCAAATGCGACAATTTTGTTTGTTGACGTATCCATTTAACAAAAAATGCGCCTCATCACTGAAGAGAATTTTACGGTAAAAAAATGGATCTTCGTTCAATTGATTTAACGACCAATCACTGAATTCACGGCGCAAACGATGGTCGTGTGGCTTTAATTCTTGCACCAATTGAATTTTGTATGGCACCAAACCCAAATCTTTACGTAAAATTTTCCATAAAGTCGATGGACAAAGTCCAATTTGCTGAGCACGACGACGAATCGATAAATTGTCGTTTTCTTCGACACTGGCCTCAACGACAGCAATATTTTCTTCTGTACGAACTCTTCTCATTCTTGTCGGTGGCTTGGCATCCAAAAGAGTGAATGTAGACCGAAATTTGGTAATTACGTTCTTTATGGTGGTCTCTGACGGACGATTATGTGCACCATAAAATTCACGAAGTGCTCTATAAACATTTTTAATTGAACACTGATTTTGAAAATAAATTTCCACGATTTGAAAACGTTGTTCTGGAGTTAACCTATTCATAATGATTTGCCAAACAATACTGAGTAGAAATGCCACTTTGAGCTGTCAAAACAACTGTCATAAAATAAAACGACATCTATCGGAAAAACAAACCTCCTTAAAAAACACCCTTTATAAACATGAGACTTGTTAACTACTATGGAGCATTGAGGTGAGAAATAAAATTTTTATCTGTAACTTAAAAAAAACATTGTAGATAATTTTTTGTTATCTGACAGATCTGATCAGAGAAAAAAAATTATTGGATATCTCGGAACTCGGATTTCTCGTGTTTCTCCGACATCGAAAACGAACACGACGTTGTTAAACCCAAAACCTCATTCAAACCACTGAAAAAAATAAATTTAAAAAAAAAAACTCAAAACTTTGAAAGCTTCTACCTCATAAAGGAGGCGTCTCCCTCAAACAAGATGGCGGTTTTCGAGAAGTCAAGTATAAATTTCGCATATACACCTTTTACATACCACCTTAACACAACTTTGATCTCTCAACCCATGTGCTGAAATACTCCGATTAATATTTTAAGTCAAACTCTCAAAACCCCTCATATAAACGAAGTAAATTTGCGTGAATTTTTTCAAAACTGAAGACGTATACCTTCAACCACAGATAATGTTATATACAGGGGCCCGATTACGATAAGTTATATAAGACGGCAAATCGGTAAGATACCTTAATTAAGTTGTTTCATTTTTTAAAAATTGTGTAATTTTTTATAGAAGAAAACTGATAATAATCAGACGATGCTTAAGGGATAGGCAAAATCCATTTGAAGATGCCACAGACCAGAAATTCATGGATCTATACCACTTTCCAAAGCATCTTTGCTTGGAATTATTTGAGAAAATCAAGCTGCGGTTTTTTTGAAAATAAGCGGAACAGTGCAATTCCCAGTATGTGTAATCTAAATGTTGATTGTAAAGTGATTTGAATCACATAAAGAAAATAATATGTACTTACTTTTGGTCTCTCCAAAACTTTCGCCACAACAAAGTGATTTTATTTATTAACGCTTATGTCTATTGATATTCTAATTTACAAGATAAAATTATGCGTCAGCAATTTATTCTGTGGGAATAAAGTTGAAATGAGAGAGACGAGCATTGTACAGATAACAATTTCATGGAAATGGGAATGTACATGATAATGCTGACAATATCGTTTATGTCTGCCGTTGGATTTAGGAATATGAGGAGAGCACCTGTAGACGGTGCACAGATAATAATTTGGTGGGAAAAGGCAATGATACATGATAATGCTTGCAATATCGTTTATGTCTGCCGTTGGATTTAGGAATGTCAGGAGAGCACCTGTAGAAGGTGCACAGATAATAATTTAGTGGGAAGAGGCAATGATACATGATAATGCTTGCAATATCGTTTATGCTGCCGTTAGTTTTGGGAATGTAAGGAGTGCACCTGTAGAAGGTGCACAGATAATAATTTGATGGGAACAATATATACATTATAATTGTTTATTATATTTATGCAGAGTATTCTGGCTGCGGTAATTTTAACTAAGTCTAAACATTCTCCTCGGCATTGAGATCTTTGAGCTCAAATCCTATGTCGCATGGAGATCCGATAGTCTTTCTATTCCTTTGTTTAAGTAGAAATAAGATGATCAGGATCAAAATAGTAAATAGTGAAAAATAATGAAGTATCCGACAAAGTATTGATGAACATCATGGTGAGAGATGGAGTTGGGCAATGTTTGCTGAGTTTTTTGGGTTGATATTTCCTTCCTTAGTAATTCTAAGTCATCGTCTCCCTGAATGATAACTTCCTTGTTGTTCCAAATTGCTTCCTGTAGTGGTACCAGTTGGGATTCATTCAAAACCTGGCTTAGGTTAAGTGTTGGCAAAAAGGACACCGCCGACTTAGACGTGTAAAAATTGTGAGCATTTATCGTCATGGTTGTTTGCTTTATGACGCAGTTCGAAGCGAGTTTTAAAAGTCCTACTCCTTTTAGCTCCGTAGTTGAAATAGTAGACCCACATAGTATTGACAGTACTTCTTCTTGTTGAACGGCAAATATCCAATGATTCGGATTGTGAAGTTGGATCCATATCTTTCCAGGATTGATGGACTTAAGAACACAGTATGATGATAGCTGCTTTTTGTGTTTAAGCATGTCAATTTCGCATCTGTTCTCGATGGAATGCGTATTGAAAATTGGATGTCGCTGCTTGCAGAGATATTTTCTTTCATCGGTGTTTATACAGCTCTGGTATTCCGTTTGTGATAATGCAAAATGTTGGTCTCTATACGGAGTTATAGCCAAAAAAGATGTTGATGGTTGGCTGAACAGGCAATGGTATTAGTTTGAACAGCTGGAATATCTGAGTATTTAATAACGGCAGTTTGACGCGAAACAAAATTGCCGCTGTTATTACTCGTGTTTTGACTCTTAGCAGCTCGTACAGTTTAGGAAGGTTGTATTCGTCGTATCCAGGCAGTGTTAATGTGGTTGGTATCATCTTGCGAATTTTGTCCAGTTCCATCAAGAGTTGTCTTGGGGAAAGTAGTAGAGGATTTATTCTTCCTTGATGTGTGTCGGATATTACCTCGAGGATTGCTGTTTGAGTTCGTTGAAAGTGGTCCATTATTTGAGTAATATAGATGGTGACATAGTTAAACACTTCTGTTCTCTGTGACGTTTGATTAAGTTTGATCATGGAATTATAAACTATTGTTAGTTGCTGTTTAACAATATTAAACTGTTCCTTTATAGACGTTAATGATTTATTTAGAACGTTGCTTGTTGATTCAATAACAGAAGTTTGATTTTTACTTAAGTCCAGTAGATGTTTTTCATTGTTGTAGGCCATCTGAATATTGTCTTCTATGTATTGAGCACACTCTTGGTCAAGAGCCCCAAAAAGTTTGTTCGCGACTGTGCCAATAAAATCAAATGGAGATCTTCTCTTTCTTATCGCGATACCGTTTCTGTGACTCAAGATCTCATTCAGATTTTCTGATTCCACAAGGCGCATTTTCAGGAGACTTATGATTGCATTGCAAAAGTTATTTGCATGGTGAGTCTGTAGTTCCTTACATTTTTCTTTTAGTTGGGTTACACCGTTTTGAAGTCCTTGGAATTCATGCCAATAACTGGACATGTTGAAGTATATAAAAAGATTCCATTCGTCTGTGATAAGTTTTGCTTCGCCAATGTCTTCAAAGTATAATCCTGGGCTATCTTTAAAGTGCTAACTTCTACTGTACTAGGTTTTGTGGTTTGTCCCAAGGCAGTGCCTAGTATAAATAAAGTCATCAGTAGCGTTTTAATGGGACCGAGGTAAGGATTTATTTTTATTTTACGTTTTGACAAAGAAGGTCTTTCTGGATTACATCGCTTGCGATTAGGTTTGTCAATGGGTTCATGTTGCTTCTGTATTGGTAGAGAAGGTCCTTTAAGTGGTTGTTTTACCCTGTTTCCCTTTCGTAGGCCATGAGACTGGCTTGTAGATTCGACTGCTGTGTTTGTTTGCACTGCAGTCAGCTCAGGTTTGCTAGCGGCTTCAGATAGTTTATTTGGTTGAACCTCTGTAGGAAGAGGACAAACTTTTGCGATTGATCGTCGTATTTCCCCAGTAGCAGTTTTAATATCAACCACTCGAGCGAGGTTGTCTTTTCCTGGGATATTTCTTAAAACTCGTCCCATCAGCCATTTAAGTGGAGGAAGATTATCTTCCTTAATAAGAACTAGTGTTCCTGGTTGAATATCTTCTTTAGGATATTTCCACTTATGCCTCTGTTGAAGTTCATGCAAAAATTTGTGCGCCCACCTGCGCCAGAATTCTCGATGCATTGATGTAACTAGATTCCATCTAGCAATATAAGTTAGTGGAGATGTTTTTAATTCAGGATCAACCATGGCAGTCAGTGGTGCCCCAATCAAAAAATGGCATGGGGTGATGGCTTCCAGATCATTTGGATCAGGAGACATAGCTGTCAGTGGTCGGGAGTTAAGTACAGCTTCGATTTGAGCAAGAGCTGTGGTTAATTCTTCTTAGGTTAAGGATGCACTGGAAAATATCCGCTTCATATGGTTTTAGCGGATTTAACTGCTGCTTCCCATAAGCCTCCGAAGTGAGACGATCGTGGAGGTATTGGTTTCCAGTCGATGTTTCTTCCAGCGCAATGCGTTTTGATCGATGTCTGGCCTTCTTCAGTAAAAACGTTTGAATAGAGCTCTTTGAGTTCGTTTCGAGTCCCCATGAAGTTTGTCGCATTGTCTGAAAAGATCTTTGCTGGACATCCTCGCCTTGCCACAAATCGTTTTAATGCTCCCAGGAATGCTTGAGTTGTCAAGTCTGTAACCAGTTCGAAATGTACCGCCTTTGTTGCGAAGCATATAAAGACCACAACGTATGCCTTAGTAGCTTGCTTACCCCGGATTCTGTAGTGAATTTGTACTGGCCCTAAGAAGTCAACACCAACATTTATGAATGGTCTTGTAGGTTGAATACGTTCTGATGGTAAATTTCCCATTAATTGTTCAATACTTCTCGGCTTTGCTTTAAAGCATCTCATGCAGTTGTTAACCATAGTTTGCGCTAACCGTTTTCCTCGTAGAATCCAGTAATACTGTTGTGCAATTGCAAGTAAGGCTTGGGGCCCGGGATGCTTATGTTCATTGTGTAGCTCTGTCATTAGTAATCTCGTAAACTTATGTGAGCTTGGAAGGATCATTTGATGTTTTGCATCGTATGGAAGATTAGAAGCTTCTAATCGTCCTCCTACTCTAATCACATTTCTATCGTCAAGAAATGGAGTGAGTGAACTTAAATGGCTGCTTTGAAGAACACAACCAGATTTAGTCAGTGATTCTAAATCTTCTGGAAAGGATATTTCCTGTGCGTGTCTTACTATAGTTGTTGTTGCTGCTTTAAGTTCCTGTACCGATATCACCTTATCTAGCAGTCGATAATTTTTTGTTAAGGTTACTAATGAAACGTATAACATATGCTGTTACCCGTTGTAGCAGCTTAAAGGAGTTTTTGTGATTGATTCGTTCAAGAAAATGATCCGGTGAAACTGCAAGTAGAATGGTCTTTATAATTTTTGTTTCTGGAACTTCCTCTTCTTGTTGCCTTAATGGTTGTTTTGGCCATTCAGCTAGGGGTTTCTTTAGAAATGCTGGGCCATGGAACCAAACTTTGGAGTTCAACAACTGTTCTGTAAAAACTCCTCGGGATAGTAAGTCGGCTGGATTCAGTTCTGAGCTAATAAACTTCTATTGCGATTTTGATGTTTCGTCCTGAATTACGGTAATACGATTGGCCACAAAGTTTTTAAGTGGTGACTTTGTATTTATCCAGGCTAATACAATTTGTGAGTCTGTCCAATATGTTGTTTGCCCGACTTCGATTGACAGGCTTTCCTTAACCAATTTCACTAACTGTACCAATAGTTTTGCAGCAGCGGGGAATAGTTTGCTGTTTAATTGGTGCGACTCAAGTTTTGGAGCACGCTAAGTGAACGTTGACTTCTCCCTTTTGATTAGTTGACTTCAAGTACACCACGGCTCCATACGCTCGTTGCGAGGCATCTGAGAATGCATGAAGCTCTATATTGATTGCATTTCTCACTATCAAATGTCGGGGAATTTTGAGGTTGTTTAACTTAAGAAGGTCTTTTCGGAAGGCTGTCCATTTTGTGTTCCTATCCATAGGTAGTGCTGCATCCCAATCCAGTTTTGTCTGATGCAGGTAGCCAAGTTAACCCCAATGTTTTGATGGATCCTTCTTTTTGATCGTGTAGAATAGTTTCCGTTTTAGAATCTTGTTTTTGTATCCCCTCAAGTAGAGCAGGTGTATTGGCGCACCATTTTCGTAGTACAAATTTCCATTTACCTAGAAGATTTTTCAGCTCTGACTGCATAATAGTAGCTCCTAGTGAATACTGGTTATCTGCCCCTTTTGCTAGATCGTGAAGACATTTGATGGCGAGGTACGTTGCAGATTTGGTACCATAAGTCACGGTGTTTAGTTGATACGTCTTTAGAGGTTGAGTGATAGATTCCCGCCAAACGATACGCTGGAATCGTTTACTATAATCGTTCACAAGTATCTGACGATACATCTTGGAAATATCAGCCGTGAATACATACTTGTGAGCCCGGAAGCGTAGTAGAATTGAAAACAGATCATTATGTAGAGCTGGTCCGGTGTGTAGAATGTTGTTGAGGGATATTTTCGAGGATGTCTTTGATGATCCATCGAATACCACTCTTAATTTTGTTGAAGTGCTTTCGGGGCGCAGGACACAATGAAGTGGAAGAAAATATTCTGGGTTTTTATCGGAGATTGATCTGTATGATATTTCTTCCATGTGTCTTAATGCAATGTAATCCCGCATGAATTCAATGTATTGTTCTTGAATTTCTGGGTTCCTTTGCAGTCTCTTCTCCAAGTTGAGGAATCTTCGAACAGCTATTTCCCTTGATTCTCCCAGACTGCCTGGATCATTTGAAAATGGTAGAGCTACGACGTAACGTCCAGATTTCGTTCATGTTGTAGTTTTCGAAAAAGTGTCATCACAATGATGTTCTTCTTTAGTTAATTGCCAGCTAGATTTTCTTCTAAGTTCCAAAAATTTTCAACCAGATTGTCTTAGTTATGAGAGGAAGTCTCCACTCCTATGCCACAAAATAGAGTTGAAGAAACTCCAGTGATAGTTTTTCCAATCACGACTTATCCTAATAAAGTGTTTTGTAACGTAGGGCCAGTTTGATTTAATTTTATTTGGCCTACAGAAAGTATTTCGGGATACAGTTCTGCTCCGGTAAGAAGATCAATATCTTGAGGTTGATTAAAGCCTTTGTCCGCTAATTGGATGTTTTGGGGTATGTCCCACTGGCTGGTATCGATTAACTGGTTTGGTTGCTGGGTTGTTATTTTATCCAGCACAAAAGCTTGGATTTGTGTACTGTACCCAGTGACTTGAGATTGAAGATAAATATTGACCCTTTTGCTTATTTTAAGTGGTCTATTTCCCATTCCGGAGACTTCAAAGATTTCATGTTTCGTAATGAGGTTCAATTTTCTGGCTAGCTTCTCGGTTATGAAGCTCATTTGAGAGCCAGAATCGAGCAATGCTCTTGCCCGAATGGCGTTATTTGTCCGATTCAGTATGGTCACAACGGCTGTTCCTAACAGCACATATTTAGACGCGTTGGTACTTATGGTGATTGCTGAGAGGCTAGTTCTATTGTCAATTATCGGAGCTTGTTGATTCTGATTCCCTGCTATTACATGAAGCAGGGTGTGGTGATATTTGTTGCATTTGGTGCAGTGCGTTGCTCTACATGTTGGAGCTTGGTGTCCGAAACGTAAGCAATTTGTGCACTGATTAAGCGATTTTATCTTCTGTAGTCTTTCTTGTGGTGCGAATTGCAAAAACTTTGGGCACAAGAAAATGGCATGTTTTTGTTGTCCACAAATGACGCATCTGCTGGTTTCTTTTGTGGATGCAAGAGCTACTTTTGTCCTTCCTTTGAAGTCTTCTGTTCTGCCTGTTTTAGTTCCCAGTGCTTCTAATGACTGGAATCGTACCTCTAGGAATGATAGGAAGTCCGTTAAGGCAGGCAGTGCCTTTGGTTGTTTAAGAGACTGTTCCCAAAGTGTCAGTGTACTTCTGTCAAGTTTTTTGAGCAGAATGCTTAGTACAAGAGGATCCCAATTGCTGGTGTCAACTTGAAGTCCTTTTAAGCTGAGCAGGCATTCTTGTGTGGTGTCGTGCATAACCTTAATTGCACTTGAACCTTCATTCTGGATCGCAGGTTGGCTCAGCAATTTATTAACCTGCGCAGTTACTAATAGCCGCGGGTCGTCGAATCGATCGGTTATTACTTGCCATGCTGCACTGTAATTGCATCAGTAAAGTAAAGTAAAGTGTCGGATGAGTTTTTCTGCCTCGCCTGTTAATGTCGTTTTTAAGTAGAACAGCTTTTGGCAGTTGGATATGTCTTGCTTATGCACAAGTTCCGTATCATATCACTGTTACTATACTGTTTCCATTGGATATAGTTTCCATCAAATTTGGGCAAAGTGATATTCGGTAGATTTAAAGTTGCCCTAGGTAGGTTGACAGAAGTTGGTGTTGTAATTGGACAGAATGATGGTGGACCATAAACTGTTGATTCTTGTAGTTTGGTCGTAAGCTCAATTATACAATTCTGGACTTCGTCTTCTAGCTGAAAATATTCCGCAGTGTTGTATCCATGCTCGGCTGGGTCTTCGGATAGTTCGTTAACTAATCAATGAGTTTCTTCCAATTCCGTCCAATACTTCTGAAGTGCATTTAACTTTACGTTGCCGAAGATCGAGCTCCAGGTATCTGCTGCCATATTTTTAAGACTTAACAACAATCGCTGTATTGACTGTGCGATTGAGTTCTGTCTTCTGATGATTCTGACAAATTCCGTCAAAGTGTTGGATGGGGTTACGGGGTACTCTTAGGTCTGGTGGTCTTCCGTTGTTCTCTTCGCTGCAAATCCCTCTAATGAAAGCGTAGGAATCTTTGGCTTTGTTCCCGTGTCTAGATACATTGTTCCACCAATTGCTCCCATCGGTTCTTCATGGCGTTCTTCAACATCAGTAGGCCGAATTGAATCAAGAGTGAGCCTTATTTCGCCGCAAACCCTCTTTACTGTTTCATACGTATTTGCCTAAACATATGGAGTGTCTGCCTTCACGAAATCCTTAATTCTTTCGTGATTATCATGGAACTCCAACTATAGTGCTTCCAGAACCTGGTTTTTTTCTTCTTATAGGCGGCAGTTTTGCGATCGGGTCCGTCCTTGCCTATATTAATTTTAAATCTCTGAAGTTCCTCTGTAATGGCCTTCTGTCGGGCCACGATTTTGAAGATCTCCATCTCATCCATTGTGGATTGGTGTCTCCAATCTGTGGGTTGGGAACTGAGTTGTCCTTTCCGCTTTGTTGGGAGTAAGAAGAAGGTGAATTACTTCTTACCGCTGGTGGGGGAAGCTAGTCCACGCTGAATATCTCGATCACGTCGGGGTCACCAATGTTTCGACTTGAAACCTCTTTTGATTCCACGTTACTTCTCTAAATGCTCCTTACCTCGGGTGGGGGTAGCAAATAAAAATACTGATCTGACTTCTGAATGCAAAGTGATTTTATTTATTAACGCTTATGTCTATTTATATTCTAATTTACAAGATAAAATTATGCGTCAGCAATTTTTTCTGTGGGAATAAAGTTGAAATGAGAGAGGCTATTATTGTACAGATAACAATTTCATGGAAATGGGAATGTACATGATAATGCTGACAATATCGTTTATGTCTGCCGTTGGATTTAGGAATATGAGGAGAGCACCTGTAGACGGTGCACAGATAATAATTTGGTGGGAAAAGGCAATGATACATGATAATGCTTGCAATATCGTTTATGTCTGCCGTTGGATTTAGGAATGTCAGGAGAGCACCTGTAGAAGGTGCACAGATAATAATTTAGTGGGAAGAGGCAATGATACATGATAATGCTTGCAATATCGTTTATGCTGCCGTTAGTTTTGGGAATGTAAGGAGTGCACCTGTAGATGGTGCACAGATAATAATTTGATGGGAACAATATATACATTATAATTGTTTATTATATTTATGCAGAGTATTCTGGCTGCGGTAATTTTAACTAAGTCTAAACATTCTCCTCGGCATTGAGATCTTTGAGCTCAAATCCTATGTCGCATGGAGATCCGATAGTCTTTCTATTCCTTTGTTTAAGTAGAAATAAGATGATCAGGATCAAAATAGTAAATAGTGAAAAATAATGAAGTATCCGACAAAGTATTGATGAACATCATGGTGAGAGATGGAGTTGGGCAATGTTTGCTGAGTTTTTTGGGTTGATATTTCCTTCCTTAGTAATTCTAAGTCATCGTCTCCCTGAATGATAACTTCCTTGTTGTTCCAAATTGCTTCCTGTAGTGGTACCAGTTGGGATTCATTCAAAACCTGGCTTAGGTTAAGTGTTGGCAAAAAGGACACCGCCGACTTAGACGTGTAAAAATTGTGAGCATTTATCGTCATGGTTGTTTGCTTTATGACGCAGTTCGAAGCGAGTTTTAAAAGTCCTACTCCTTTTAGCTCCGTAGTTGAAATAGTAGACCCACATAGTATTGACAGTACTTCTTCTTGTTGAACGGCAAATATCCAATGATTCGGATTGTGAAGTTGGATCCATATCTTTCCAGGATTGATGGACTTAAGAACACAGTATGATGATAGCTGCTTTTTGTGTTTAAGCATGTCAATTTCGCATCTGTTCTCGATGGAATGCGTATTGAAAATTGGATGTCGCTGCTTGCAGAGATATTTTCTTTCATCGGTGTTTATACAGCTCTGGTATTCCGTTTGTGATAATGCAAAATGTTGGTCTCTATACGGAGTTATAGCCAAAAAAGATGTTGATGGTTGGCTGAACAGGCAATGGTATTAGTTTGAACAGCTGGAATATCTGAGTATTTAATAACGGCAGTTTGACGCGAAACAAAATTGCCGCTGTTATTACTCGTGTTTTGACTCTTAGCAGCTCGTACAGTTTAGGAAGGTTGTATTCGTCGTATCCAGGCAGTGTTAATGTGGTTGGTATCATCTTGCGAATTTTGTCCAGTTCCATCAAGAGTTGTCTTGGGGAAAGTAGTAGAGGATTTATTCTTCCTTGATGTGTGTCGGATATTACCTCGAGGATTGCTGTTTGAGTTCGTTGAAAGTGGTCCATTATTTGAGTAATATAGATGGTGACATAGTTAAACACTTCTGTTCTCTGTGACGTTTGATTAAGTTTGATCATGGAATTATAAACTATTGTTAGTTGCTGTTTAACAATATTAAACTGTTCCTTTATAGACGTTAATGATTTATTTAGAACGTTGCTTGTTGATTCAATAACAGAAGTTTGATTTTTACTTAAGTCCAGTAGATGTTTTTCATTGTTGTAGGCCATCTGAATATTGTCTTCTATGTATTGAGCACACTCTTGGTCAAGAGCCCCAAAAAGTTTGTTCGCGACTGTGCCAATAAAATCAAATGGAGATCTTCTCTTTCTTATCGCGATACCGTTTCTGTGACTCAAGATCTCATTCAGATTTTCTGATTCCACAAGGCGCATTTTCAGGAGACTTATGATTGCATTGCAAAAGTTATTTGCATGGTGAGTCTGTAGTTCCTTACATTTTTCTTTTAGTTGGGTTACACCGTTTTGAAGTCCTTGGAATTCATGCCAATAACTGGACATGTTGAAGTATATAAAAAGATTCCATTCGTCTGTGATAAGTTTTGCTTCGCCAATGTCTTCAAAGTATAATCCTGGGCTATCTTTAAAGTGCTAACTTCTACTGTACTAGGTTTTGTGGTTTGTCCCAAGGCAGTGCCTAGTATAAATAAAGTCATCAGTAGCGTTTTAATGGGACCGAGGTAAGGATTTATTTTTATTTTACGTTTTGACAAAGAAGGTCTTTCTGGATTACATCGCTTGCGATTAGGTTTGTCAATGGGTTCATGTTGCTTCTGTATTGGTAGAGAAGGTCCTTTAAGTGGTTGTTTTACCCTGTTTCCCTTTCGTAGGCCATGAGACTGGCTTGTAGATTCGACTGCTGTGTTTGTTTGCACTGCAGTCAGCTCAGGTTTGCTAGCGGCTTCAGATAGTTTATTTGGTTGAACCTCTGTAGGAAGAGGACAAACTTTTGCGATTGATCGTCGTATTTCCCCAGTAGCAGTTTTAATATCAACCACTCGAGCGAGGTTGTCTTTTCCTGGGATATTTCTTAAAACTCGTCCCATCAGCCATTTAAGTGGAGGAAGATTATCTTCCTTAATAAGAACTAGTGTTCCTGGTTGAATATCTTCTTTAGGATATTTCCACTTATGCCTCTGTTGAAGTTCATGCAAAAATTTGTGCGCCCACCTGCGCCAGAATTCTCGATGCATTGATGTAACTAGATTCCATCTAGCAATATAAGTTAGTGGAGATGTTTTTAATTCAGGATCAACCATGGCAGTCAGTGGTGCCCCAATCAAAAAATGGCATGGGGTGATGGCTTCCAGATCATTTGGATCAGGAGACATAGCTGTCAGTGGTCGGGAGTTAAGTACAGCTTCGATTTGAGCAAGAGCTGTGGTTAATTCTTCTTAGGTTAAGGATGCACTGGAAAATATCCGCTTCATATGGTTTTAGCGGATTTAACTGCTGCTTCCCATAAGCCTCCGAAGTGAGACGATCGTGGAGGTATTGGTTTCCAGTCGATGTTTCTTCCAGCGCAATGCGTTTTGATCGATGTCTGGCCTTCTTCAGTAAAAACGTTTGAATAGAGCTCTTTGAGTTCGTTTCGAGTCCCCATGAAGTTTGTCGCATTGTCTGAAAAGATCTTTGCTGGACATCCTCGCCTTGCCACAAATCGTTTTAATGCTCCCAGGAATGCTTGAGTTGTCAAGTCTGTAACCAGTTCGAAATGTACCGCCTTTGTTGCGAAGCATATAAAGACCACAACGTATGCCTTAGTAGCTTGCTTACCCCGGATTCTGTAGTGAATTTGTACTGGCCCTAAGAAGTCAACACCAACATTTATGAATGGTCTTGTAGGTTGAATACGTTCTGATGGTAAATTTCCCATTAATTGTTCAATACTTCTCGGCTTTGCTTTAAAGCATCTCATGCAGTTGTTAACCATAGTTTGCGCTAACCGTTTTCCTCGTAGAATCCAGTAATACTTTTGTGCAATTGCAAGTAAGGCTTGGGGCCCGGGATGCTTATGTTCATTGTGTAGCTCTGTCATTAGTAATCTCGTAAACTTATGTGAGCTTGGAAGGATCATTTGATGTTTTGCATCGTATGGAAGATTAGAAGCTTCTAATCGTCCTCCTACTCTAATCACATTTCTATCGTCAAGAAATGGAGTGAGTGAACTTAAATGGCTGCTTTGAAGAACACAACCAGATTTAGTCAGTGATTCTAAATCTTCTGGAAAGGATATTTCCTGTGCGTGTCTTACTATAGTTGTTGTTGCTGCTTTAAGTTCCTGTACCGATATCACCTTATCTAGCAGTCGATAATTTTTTGTTAAGGTTACTAATGAAACGTATAACATATGCTGTTACCCGTTGTAGCAGCTTAAAGGAGTTTTTGTGATTGATTCGTTCAAGAAAATGATCCGGTGATACTGCAAGTAGAATGGTCTTTATAATTTTTGTTTCTGGAACTTCCTCTTCTTGTTGCCTTAATGGTTGTTTTGGCCATTCAGCTAGGGGTTTCTTTAGAAATGCTGGGCCATGGAACCAAACTTTGGAGTTCAACAACTGTTCTGTAAAAACTCCTCGGGATAGTAAGTCGGCTGGATTCAGTTCTGAGCTAATAAACTTCCATTGCGATTTTGATGTTTCGTCCTGAATTACGGTAATACGATTGGCCACAAAGTTTTTAAGTGGTGACTTTGTATTTATCCAGGCTAATACAATTTGTGAGTCTGTCCAATATGTTGTTTGCCCGACTTCGATTGACAGGCTTTCCTTAACCAATTTCACTAACTGTACCAATAGTTTTGCAGCAGCGGGGAATAGTTTGCTGTTTAATTGGTGCGACTCAAGTTTTGGAGCACGCTAAGTGAACGTTGACTTCTCCCTTTTGATTAGTTGACTTCAAGTACACCACGGCTCCATACGCTCGTTGCGAGGCATCTGAGAATGCATGAAGCTCTATATTGATTGCATTTCTCACTATCAAATGTCGGGGAATTTTGAGGTTGTTTAACTTAAGAAGGTCTTTTCGGAAGGCTGTCCATTTTGTGTTCCTATCCATAGGTAGTGCTGCATCCCAATCCAGTTTTGTCTGATGCAGGTAGCCAAGTTAACCCCAATGTTTTGATGGATCCTTCTTTTTGATCGTGTAGAATAGTTTCCGTTTTAGAATCTTGTTTTTGTATCCCCTCAAGTAGAGCAGGTGTATTGGCGCACCATTTTCGTAGTACAAATTTCCATTTACCTAGAAGATTTTTCAGCTCTGACTGCATAATAGTAGCTCCTAGTGAATACTGGTTATCTGCCCCTTTTGCTAGATCGTGAAGACATTTGATGGCGAGGTACGTTGCAGATTTGGTACCATAAGTCACGGTGTTTAGTTGATACGTCTTTAGAGGTTGAGTGATAGATTCCCGCCAAACGATACGCTGGAATCGTTTACTATAATCGTTCACAAGTATCTGACGATACATCTTGGAAATATCAGCCGTGAATACATACTTGTGAGCCCGGAAGCGTAGTAGAATTGAAAACAGATCATTCTGTAGAGCTGGTCCGGTGTGTAGAATGTTGTTGAGGGATATTTTCGAGGATGTCTTTGATGATCCATCGAATACCACTCTTAATTTTGTTGAAGTGCTTTCGGGGCGCAGGACACAATGAAGTGGAAGAAAATATTCTGGGTTTTTATCGGAGATTGATCTGTATGATATTTCTTCCATGTGTCTTAATGCAATGTAATCCCGCATGAATTCAATGTATTGTTCTTGAATTTCTGGGTTCCTTTGCAGTCTCTTCTCCAAGTTGAGGAATCTTCGAACAGCTATTTCCCTTGATTCTCCCAGACTGCCTGGATCATTTGAAAATGGTAGAGCTACGACGTAACGTCCAGATTTCGTTCATGTTGTAGTTTTCGAAAAAGTGTCATCACAATGATGTTCTTCTTTAGTTAATTGCCAGCTAGATTTTCTTCTAAGTTCCAAAAATTTTCAACCAGATTGTCTTAGTTATGAGAGGAAGTCTCCACTCCTATGCCACAAAATAGAGTTGAAGAAACTCCAGTGATAGTTTTTCCAATCACGACTTATCCTAATAAAGTGTTTTGTAACGTAGGGCCAGTTTGATTTAATTTTATTTGGCCTACAGAAAGTTTTCGGGATACAGTTCTGCTCCGGTAAGAAGATCAATATCTTGAGGTTGATTAAAGCCTTTGTCCGCTAATTGGATGTTTTGGGGTATGTCCCACTGGCCGGTATCGATTAACTGGTTTGGTTGCTGGGTTGTTATTTTATCCAGCACAAAAGCTTGGATTTGTGTACTGTACCCAGTGACTTGAGATTGAAGATAAATATTGACCCTTTTGCTTATTTTAAGTGGTCTATTTCCCATTCCGGAGACTTCAAAGATTTCATGTTTCGTAATGAGGTTCAATTTTCTGGCTAGCTTCTCGGTTATGAAGCTCATTTGAGAGCCAGAATCGAGCAATGCTCTTGCCCGAATGGCGTTATTTGTCCGATTCAGTATGGTCACAACGGCTGTTCCTAACAGCACATATTTAGACGCGTTGGTACTTATGGTGATTGCTGAGAGGCTAGTTCTATTGTCAATTATCGGAGCTTGTTGATTCTGATTCCCTGCTATTACATGAAGCAGGGTGTGGTGATATTTGTTGCATTTGGTGCAGTGCGTTGCTCTACATGTTGGAGCTTGGTGTCCGAAACGTAAGCAATTTGTGCACTGATTAAGCGATTTTATCTTCTGTAGTCTTTCTTGTGGTGCGAATTGCAAAAACTTTGGGCACAAGAAAATGGCATGTTTTTGTTGTCCACAAATGACGCATCTGCTGGTTTCTTTTGTGGATGCAAGAGCTACTTTTGTCCTTCCTTTGAAGTCTTCTGTTCTGCCTGTTTTAGTTCCCAGTGCTTCTAATGACTGGAATCGTACCTCTAGGAATGATAGGAAGTCCGTTAAGGCAGGCAGTGCCTTTGGTTGTTTAAGAGACTGTTCCCAAAGTGTCAGTGTACTTCTGTCAAGTTTTTTGAGCAGAATGCTTAGTACAAGAGGATCCCAATTGCTGGTGTCAACTTGAAGTCCTTTTAAGCTGAGCAGGCATTCTTGTGTGGTGTCGTGCATAACCTTAATTGCATTTGAACCTTCATTCTGGATCGCAGGTTGGCTCAGCAATTTATTAACCTGCGCAGTTACTAATAGCCGCGGGTCGTCGAATCGATCGGTTATTACTTGCCATGCTGCACTGTAATTGGCATCAGTAAAGTAAAGTAAAGTGTCGGATGAGTTTTTCTGCCTCGCCTGTTAATGTCGTTTTTAAGTAGAACAGCTTTTGGCAGTTGGATATGTCTTGCTTATGCACAAGTTCCGTATCATATCACTGTTACTATACTGTTTCCATTGGATATAGTTTCCATCAAATTTGGGCAAAGTGATATTCGGTAGATTTAAAGTTGCCCTAGGTAGGTTGACAGAAGTTGGTGTTGTAATTGGACAGAATGATGGTGGACCATAAACTGTTGATTCTTGTAGTTTGGTCGTAAGCTCAATTATACAATTCTGGACTTCGTCTTCTAGCTGAAAATATTCCGCAGTGTTGTATCCATGCTCGGCTGGGTCTTCGGATAGTTCGTTAACTAATCAATGAGTTTCTTCCAATTCCGTCCAATACTTCTGAAGTGCATTTAACTTTACGTTGCCGAAGATCGAGCTCCAGGTATCTGCTGCCATATTTTTAAGACTTAACAACAATCGCTGTATTGACTGTGCGATTGAGTTCTGTCTTCTGATGATTCTGACAAATTCCGTCAAAGTGTTGGATGGGGTTACGGGGTACTCTTAGGTCTGGTGGTCTTCCGTTGTTCTCTTCGCTGCAAATCCCTCTAATGAAAGCGTAGGAATCTTTGGCTTTGTTCCCGTGTCTGGATACATTGTTCCACCAATTGCTCCCATCGGTTCTTCATGGCGTTCTTCAACATCAGTAGGCCGAATTGAATCAAGAGTGAGCCTTATTTCGCCGCAAACCCTCTTTACTGTTTCATACGTATTTGCCTAAACATATGGAGTGTCTGCCTTCACGAAATCCTTAATTCTTTCGTGATTATCATGGAACTCCAACTATAGTGCTTCCAGAACCTGGTTTTTTTCTTCTTATAGGCGGCAGTTTTGCGATCGGGTCCGTCCTTGCCTATATTAATTTTAAATCTCTGAAGTTCCTCTGTAATGGCCTTCTGTCGGGCCACGATTTTGAAGATCTCCATCTCATCCATTGTGGATTGGTGTCTCCAATCTGTGGGTTGGGAACTGAGTTGTCCTTTCCGCTTTGTTGGGAGTAAGAAGAAGGTGAATTACTTCTTACCGCTGGTGGGGGAAGCTAGTCCACGCTGAATATCTCGATCACGTCGGGGTCACCAATGTTTCGACTTGAAACCTCTTTTGATTCCACGTTACTTCTCTAAATGCTCCTTACCTCGGGTGGGGGTAGCAAATAAAAATACTGATCTGACTTCTGAATGCAAAGTGATTTTATTTATTAACGCTTATGTCTATTTATATTCTAATTTACAAGATAAAATTATGCGTCAGCAATTTTTTCTGTGGGAATAAAGTTGAAATGAGAGAGGCGATTATTGTACAGATAACAATTTCATGGAAATGGGAATGTACATGATAATGCTGACAACATCGTTTATGGCTGCCGTTGGATTTAGGAATATGAGGAGAGGAAAAGGCAATGATACATGATAATGCTTGCAATATCGTTTATGTCTTCCGTTGGATTTAGGAATGTGAGGAGAGCACCTGTAGAAGGTGCACAGATAATAATTTAGTGGGAAGAGGCAATGATACATGATAATGCTTGCAATATCGTTTATGCTGCCGTTGGTTTTAGGAATGTGAGGAGTGCACCTGTAGAAGTTGCGCAGATAATAATTTGATGGGAACAATATATACATTATAATTGTTTATTATATTTATGCAGAGTATTCTGGCTGCGGTACTTTAACTAAGTCTAAACAACATATATACCTTTCGTGGACAAAATCCAAATTTTGTTCCATATAGGAGAGAAGGTACTCCTTCTGTTCCTCGCTCGGTTTTTTTTCCTTTGAATCTTTAAAATATTTAAATTTAATTGATCACGGCAAAAACTCACAGTCAAAAAGAGAGGGAATGAATTTGTTCAATTGTGAACACGAAATCTGTCAAATAACTACATTCTCACGATTGCAGAATCGCGATAACACAGTGAATACATTTGAAGCAAATCCATTTTGTTAGAGTAGGGACGTTTGTCTTTTCAATCGGCTTCGCTAGCTTGGAAAATGCTGGTCCGATTTAATTGAGGTTTTCACCATTGTACAAGGTTTTTGACCCGGAGGTTATGGGCTACAGTTTTGAGTAAGTGGTGGGTAGGTTGGAAAGGGGTCAGTTGGTGTGGGTCAGTGGAGGGTTGATCAGTTTGGTTGGGGCAGTAGGGTCAGTTTAGGGTCGACGACGGGTTGGTGTTGGGAGAGTGTCGACTCAGTGTTGGGGAAGGGTTCAATTGGTTTGATGTCATTGGGGTGGTTTCAGTGTGAAGGTGGTCGGCTTGAAGGGGGTGAGTTTGGTTGGTCAGTAGGGTGGGAAGGGCAGCCAGGCAAGACCAGGCAACAACCTCACCGCACGTTAAATAATATAGAATCTTTAATCACATTTTCATTCAAATGAGTATAAGGAATACAGTGTGTCCACAATTTCCAAAATCGCCTTTTAAAAGGAAAAAACTTCTTTCTAAATAAAAATTAATTGAAATATATAAATTAATTGATCGCACATTATTTTACAGTGTACAAAATTTTCAAAAGGAAAAACTCATTTCTAAATATAAATTAATTGAAAAACATAAATTAATTGAGCGCACAGTATTTTATAGTGTGCCCATATAATTCAAGCCCGCCTTAAAAAGTAAAAATTGATTTCTAAATATAAAACAATTGAGCGAGGGTAATCACATCATCACATATTTTTTATTAAAAAAACTTAATCATATGAAATGAGTATAAATTGATCAACCTTCCATGAAAATTGGGACACGCCCATCAAAATAGTATGGCTGTGTGGGAAAACTTTCAGCCTTCATTTGACATCAACGTGAGGCCCGCCCACATTCAAACCTTGTTGAACTTTTACGTGAAAATCAGTTTTTTTATCCGACGCTAAATATCCTGAGGTAGATTTGATTTGCCTATTTTTTTTAAATTGACCATTTGTGCGGCCATTTCGACTACAAAAATACATAGAAAAGTGGGAGTGCTAATTTTGTTTTTGTTTGATGCCTAAAACCGAGTACATGGTCAAAAGAAGGGAAAAATCAAACGAAAACAACATTTTAGTTGTATTAAAGTTTCGATGTGAGTTTTTCAGCACATGGGTTAAAAGATTGAAGTTTGGTTAAGTATGTATGTATTATGTAAAAGGTATTATAGCAAAATTTCGACTCAACTTCGCTTTGCGAGTACAGTTGAGTCGAGTCAAGCTAAGATCAAAATCAACTCGACAAAGGTTTATAACTATTTGTATATTTTAAGACGTAGTTCTATCTAGCTTTTTTGAACAAACTTCTGTGATCAAATTATGACATGTTCGCGCAAAATTTTATGTAACTCGTTTTGCTGGATTTAAAAATAATTAATGAGGTTGAAGCGGATCTCTGTTGCTTCAACATGATCGCGTGTCTAATACAAATCGATTCTTTCGTATGACTGTCCTAGCTATGACCTTTTCGTTATGACTTTTATTTTTATGACTAAAGGGCCTTTTCCAATCAGATACTTAGGCTGTTTTCCAATCCAATACTTATTTGTGGAGACTTACTAATTAGATTGTGGTGATAAGTTTACTGGCGAGATTACTTATTAATACCGTCAAATAAGTTTAGCCAAACAAATAAATATGTAATTGGAAAAGGCCCTTATTTTTTTGGCTAAACTTATTCGACGCCATTAATACACTCACCAGCAAACTTATTCAAAGTACCTGATTGGAAAATAGCCTAAGTCCCAAAAAGCATTTCTTATATATCCGCGTGTGACGTGTGTCGTGACTCGAGTGTGATGGGTGGACATTTTTTTTTGAATTTGAGGTCCTTTTAAACCACCTTTCACATGACCTAGAGAGCTGAAATTTTTGGAGTATTTAAGTCCCAAGAAGCATTTTATATATTCCACGTGTGACGCGTGTGATGGGTGGAAATTTTGTTCCGACTTCTTTGAGGTGCTTTGTAACCACCTTTAACACGACGTAGAGAGCTGAAAATTTGTGAGTGTCCTAAAGCATTTTTTATATTCCGCGTGTGATGTACGGCGCATGTGATGGGTGGAAATTTTGCCATTTTCTCGTTTTTTCGGGTGAGTAGCTCAATGTAAGGGCAGATTTTGACTCCCGCGTGCCACGAGTGATGCGTGAAAAAAAAATACTTTGAAATAGGCCCAATCTCAAAAGCAGATAATTTGGCGGTTATTACCAAATAATACAATGTAAAAATAAAAGGAATGTGTGGCGTGTGTCGATCTATACATATAAGTTTGTATCCGAAAACTTTACTTATTTAAGACTAATCACAGCTATGACTACTTGTGGTGACTTTTATTTCGTTATATTAGTTATTTACTAAAATTATTTGAATTTTTTTGGTGTTGTTTTTTTGAAAATGAAGTGCATTTACTTTCTTTTTGTAAATGCAATTCAGCATTGTGCCCTTAGCTTAATGTTCACAATGTTCACATTGCAATTTTATTTGCTGTTTTTTGAACATTGGCAGAACATGGACTTCCGGCATTTTAGATTTATTGACTTCCTCTTTTTTGATCACCAGTTCAAGACTTGTAAAAAGATTGCTTTGATAAAACCGAAAGAAATCTAGTGATTATTTTGTTTAAAATTCGAACTGATTATTCCGATTGTTTGGTTTAAAATTCGAATAGAATCATCCGACGGTTTTTTATAAATAAAATTATTGGCAGCAATACGCGCCTATTTTGTAAATAAAAATAGTGTTAAGAACTTTGAAACTATTCTTTTATTTTGCCAATCGGTCGCTTGTTTTAAAGAATGATTTTCTAATAATAGTGGATAGGAGTAACGATTGCGGCTGACTTGTGCATACAAATGGAAGGGTTTAAGGCCGGATCCGAGCGGCGAATTGAGAAGCTTTCCGTGACAAGTTATTACTCTCGGAACGTTTGTCACCCATTCGCGAGAGGTGGGACACCGTGAAACATACTTTTGGTGTTACTGGGATTCGAACCACGAGCCTCCTGCTCAGTAGCCATGCGTATTTCCACTGAGCCACGGCGCACACTGACTTGTGCATATTTGATGACCCCGACGTGATCTGGAAGGGAGTTTTTCTTTAACATTTCGGACATCATTCAACAACATTTTCAAGCAATTCAATCAATCAATCAATCATCAATCAACTTTCCGTTGAGTTCGGACAGAACTTCGTCATCATTTCGACTGGAGTCGATTTCAGTAGCAGATTATTTTCATTTCATGATTTTGTTTTCGTTGTCTGGCACTTAATTAATAAAATCTGTTAGTACTTCATTTTTTAATTAATAATTAATAATCTTGACAAGTTACAGTTTGTATTTTAAATTTTGTGCAGCTGCAGTTAGTAGATAATGAAGTCCTAATCCTAAGATTATTTGCATACTGCAAATAGACACTGAATAAGAATTAAGCAATTTTATGTAGCATACATTTAGGCTATGAGATTATTTGAAATGTAGCAGCCTGTAAGTTTGAATCATTATGTACTGGTCGAAAATGTAGTTAAACCGGTTTGTGCGGAGTGCACGGTTTTTGCGAAAGAACATGATTGAACATGTAGTTTATTTTTAGAAGATGATTCATTACATATAAGTGTCTTTAGTTGTAAATAAGGGAATAAAGACTACACTTTTCTGTTCTTTTCTCGATATTTCTGTCTATAAGGTGGGAAGTTTCTGGAAGCTTTTGATTTAGTATTAATAGAGGCGTTAGGCCGAATTAAGTTAGTTCTTATTTGGAATTAAAGCAGTGCAGTTAAAAAGCTCTTGCAGAAATAGTAGTAAATAGTAGTACATTGTTGTAATAAGTGTTTTGTGTACATTTAAAGCTATCACCAGTGTAATTAGAGAACTTTAGTTAATTTTACTGTTTGTTTATTAAAGTTGTTATTCGTAAATTAAACTTATGTTGTGTTTTATTTGCAAAATCCTTTACGAACTCAAAAGGCTGAATTTCGTAACAACTGGTGTCAGAAGTGGGATTTTGCACTGTAAAATTTTGAAAATCGTGAGACAGTAAAATTTTGCAAATCGTTGAACAATAAATTAATTGGTGGTTTTGCTAATTTTAAGACAGTGAATAAATTAAGTGAAACTTTATATACCGATAAGCAGTACATAATAAAATGGAAAGTGCCGTAAACATTAAAATCCTATAGTACCCAGGAGCTTAAAGAAGAGCTTGGAAAACGAGGTCTAAGCTGAAAATAAGCAAGAGTTATTTCTCCGATGGCAATAAGTTGTTAAACCAGAAAAACAGCAGGCTAGTGAAGCGTTTTCAATTGAGACGGAGTTAGTTTGGCGAAAACCGTCTACTTCGGAAAATAAAGAAGTGCCGAACATGGAAGCAATGTTTAATGCCCTAACACAACAAATAAACTGTAAGGTTTGACCAGCAAATTGAACTAATGCAGCAGCATAGTCAAGAGATGAAAGAAATGTTTAATCAGCAAATGAAACGGACGAACGGTATTTTTGGTCAAAGTCAAGAGCGGATGCAAGAACAGGATTCCAAATTAACTCAACAACTAGTGGCCCTAACCGTATACGAGTGAGGTGAATGCGTCACCCGAACTAGATCAACTACCACCAAACGGGGAGTGGAACTTTTTTTTTTCACACACCAACGATGATGGACAACGAAGAAGCAGGCCTGAACTCATCGAGCATATATCTGCTGCGCAAAGACGAGTTTGTGGCAGAACTCGACAAACGTGGGCCGGACAGCGTGGGAACCGTGGAGGAATTACGAAAACGGCTGTCAAGCGATATCAAGCGACATAAATCTTACGAAGATTTACATACGTTGGGGATACCCGCCAGCAAAGGCAAACCGCTGGTCCCGCCTCAACTATTTCTGCCTCAGCTGGTACCACCAGCAACAAACAACACACCGAATGCCGTGAAGCCAGCAACCGAAGCACCGCGACCGAACGAAGTATGCGACCACCGACCAGCTGCAACTTACAGTCCGTCCGACGCTGACGTGGTGGATAAGGTGCGCCGTTGGAACGTCCGGTCCGAGGGAAATAGCAACCCTCTAGAATTTCTAGAACGAGTAGAGGAATTAGCAGAATGCTACCTGATACCGCTCGATCGCACTCATGAAAGGTACCGCTCTGGTCTGGTACCGGGACAACAAAGAGTCCGTCCATAACTGGGCAGAGTTCAGCCAAGAATTACGCAAATTCTTTTTACCGCGGCGGTACGTCACCCAGCTCCTAGACCGTATACGAAACTGCATAAGTGCGAGAAAGAAGCAAGGATTACATTACCGCCATCCAGGCCATGATGATAAGGCAGGTGTCGTTAACGGCGGAAGAGAAACTCGATCGGATGTACGAGAATCTCCGCCCAGAGTACCGGCACTATATTAAGCGGCGAGAGTTCACGAGAGTTCTATCGGAACTGACTGCTCTCGCCGAGGACTTTGAGCAACTGAAAAGCGAGTTGCCCGCCACAAGTCCAATCATACCGCCAACACAACCAACCGTACCGCCATTCCGCCAGACCGCTCCGTACCAGCGACAGTCATCGCAGCCAACCGCACCGCCCTTCCGCCAGACCGCTCCACACCAACCACCAGTAGCGCCCCCAGTACCAGTTCAATCTTATGACCGACGAACCTGCTGCTGGGCGTGCGGTTAACCTGGGCACCGCAGGCAGACCTGCCAAAACCAACGACTATTCTGCTCCTACTGCGGTACAGACGGAGTCCAAAGTAGACACTACAGATGTGCGACGGGAAACGACACCGGGCCGTCCAACCCAGTGAGACGTTAGACGTCCCTATCACCACCGCTAGTCTCACATCATATACACTACCGATCCGATTTGCCCAACTCTAGTACAGGGCAGTGATTGACACCGGAGCGGGAAAGTCATGTATTGGCAAAGCCATTAGGAAAATATGCGTGGCCAAACGCATACCAGCCAAACCCATCAATATCACCTTTTTATTAGCCGATAAGTCTACCGTTGTCGCTAACCAGGCTTACACGCTCACTTTGAGCTGGGGGGACTGGACATTCAACCAAGAATTTGCTTACATCCCGAACCTGATGGACAAGTTCCTACTAGGAACCGATTTCTTGGCTAAGCATAATTTCACAATAAACCGAGGCAGCGAAGTCATAACAGCCCAATCCAACCGAATATACCGATACTCCGTAGTCTGGCAACCGAAAGAGAACAGCTAGACAGATTACTAGCCGAAGAATTACCGAAATTTGAAAACTTCAAAGGCCTAACCACCGTCACCGAGCATGAGATTCGTTTAAGGCACCATCGGCCATTTAAACAAAGGCCCAGAAATCTAGCGATGCAAGAGGTCATCAACATCGAAATCGACCAGCTAGTCGGCCATATACCGCCTTCACTGTTCCAGGACGAGGTTTGTTCCAATGGAAAGTTATGCCATTCGGGC
This sequence comes from Nephrocerus scutellatus, assembly GCA_947095585.1. Lineage (NCBI taxonomy): Eukaryota > Metazoa > Arthropoda > Insecta > Diptera > Pipunculidae > Nephrocerus > Nephrocerus scutellatus. The sequence goes on along the minus strand of OX352764.1, from coordinate 70,901,016 downwards.
TACACTCCACACCAGCCATGTTTCAGCGTCTACTCGACCGCATAATTAGCCCAGAACTAGAACCTTTCGCATTCGCATACTTGGATGACATCATCGTAATCGGCAGCACCTTCTCAGAGCACATGACTGCACTCAAAGAAGTGTTTCGTCGGCTAAAGCTAGCTCAATTGAACATCAATCCAGAGAAATGTGAGTTCGACCGTTCTGAAACGCGATACTTGGGGCATATGGTCAACCAGAGTGGCATACATACCGACCCGAATAAACTCGATGCTATCCGAACTTTGATATCTCCACGAAACGTTAAAGAGCTCCGCCGAATTCTTGGAATTGCTTCGTGGTACCGACGGTTCGTCCCGAGCTTCTCGACCATCGCCTTGCCCCTCACGAAGTTTTTATAGAAAAAGCAAAAGTGGCTGTGGGAAACTGCGCAAGAAGAGGCGTTCCAAACACTGAAAGGAAAACTAACAGAAGGTCCGATACTCGCATGTCCAGATTTCTCGAAGCCATTCTTGCTTCAGACCGATGTCAGTACTGAAGGACTTGGCGCCGTACTATCCCAATCGATCCAAAATCAAGAGCGAGTGATTGCGTATGCCAGTCGCACTCTAACCGATGCAGAGCGGAATTACTCCGTTACCGAGAAGGAGTGTCTCGCTATCGTATGGGGTATACGCAAGATACGACCCTATGTGGAGGGTCACATAGTCACATTCATAGTCCACACCGACCACCGCTCGCTTCAATGGTTGCGCAACCTGGAGAATCCATCCGGCCGCCTAGCACGGTGGGCAATATAACCCCAACAGTTCGATTTTGACATCCGATACCGCAAAGGCTCGCTCAATACCGTCGCCGACGTCCTCTCCTCACTCTAAATCCGCCAGCCCGACTACTGCTGCCAATCACTGCCACATGTCCTTGGTACGAGTCCAAGTTTGCGCTGGTAAAAGGAAAACCTGAAGATAATCCGGAATACCAGATCACCGACAACACCCTGTACCGACACACCTACAATCCGACGTGCTACACCGAAGCCGCATCATCCGCCTGGAAAATTTGTATACCAAAGCCATTAAGACAGCAAATATCGCACCATAAATCGTTATAACGATACTGGCAGCATTGCAAAACGCCATGGTGGTGGACCGAAATGCACTGCAACATCGCTGCATATCATTCGGAACGTGAAGGCCAAATTGGCTCGAAATCCGTGCCGTAGCGGCAGAAAAATAGCTCGTGAGGCGAACATTTCGCTCGAACGGATGCAGCACATATTGAAAGACCATCTTGGACTAAAGGCCTTGAAATTAAAAAAAATGCATAGTCTCACAGATGCTTAAAAAAAGTTAGAGTGGAAAGAGCAAAGGAGTTGTTACGCTTGCACGAATCTTAAATTAATAAACTTATGTTGTGTTTTATTTGCAAAATCCTTTACGAACTCAAAAGGCTGAATTTCGTAACAATATTTTAACAATGTCTGACCCAAAAATTGTTCCTGTTCGGAGTTCGGGTTCTGATTTATTCAGCCAAAACCGAGTCGACGGTTTTTATTGAAAACAAAATTGAAGAATTTCGCAAATCGTTGTTGCAGGGAATGTTGATGCTGGTGGTAGTGGTGTTTCACTTTTTCCTAGCGTTTCTAACCAAAATGTAAATAGTATTAGGGAAGTGGCATACGTTGCTTTCAAGTCTCCGCAGCCGTTATTCAATCAGGATCCGGCTGTGTGGTTTAATATTTTGGAACAACAGTTCAATGTCGCAGGAATCAAGTCTGAATGGACAATGTATTCGTATGCAAAGGGAGCTCTAGAATCGTGGTTTCACAATACTTTCGCTGATTTGATTCTTCGAGATAAAAGGCCAACTCATAACACAACTTTTAAAAATGAGGTTGTGTGTAGTTTGGGAGAGTCCGAAAAAACTCGTTTAGATAATTTAATGAGCGGATTGAAATTGGGTGACAAAAAGCCTTCACAACTTTTGGCATTGTTCCGATTAAATACTGGTAATGATTTTAACGAAAAGACTACTATAGACAACTTTGGCTACAGCGATTGCCTACACAGAAATTGCTGGAATTGGGTATTTGTAGACCAAGTAAAAGTTCGTGGTCTAGCCCTCTACACGTGGTCATAAATAAGAATGAGAATGGGGAATGGCGGCACAGTGGAGATTACCGAGCTCTCAATAGAGTTACTATTCCAGACCGTTATCCCATCCCTCACCTCAAAGGTTATCCCATCCCTCACCTCAAAGGTTTTGCAAGGGTTGTACCATCTTCTCAACTTCAGACTTCGTCCATGCTTATCACCAAATGCCTATTGAACCTTCCGATATTCCGAAAACAGCCGTTTCAACTCCTTTTGGCCTGTTCGAGTGTTGCAAAATGACTTTTGGACTTCAAAACGCAGCACAATCTTTCCAAAGTTTGATGTATTCCGTTCTGTTGGGACTAAGCTTTTGTTTCGTATACTTGGACGATGTCCTGGTTGCTTCCAAATATTTTACGGATCATTTGAAACACTTAAAAATTATTTTTGAAAGATTTGCAGAACACGGTTTAATCATTAACATTGATAAATTGGTTTTTTCTTCTGAAAAAGTTTCTTTTTTTACATTCAGTTACTGGACATGGTATTTTACCTTCGCAAGAGCGAATTGAAGTAATTAAAAAGATTGGAGGAGCTTTAGTACTCCTTTGTGGAGACTTTCGTCAAACTCTACCCGTCATTCCAAAATCAACACCGGCCGATGAAATCCACGCATGTTTAAAACATTCATTTTTGTGGAAACATGTGCGAAAGACCAGTTTAAATCAGAACATGAGAGTAAATCTGGAAGACGACAGCGCTCAATTTTTCTCAAACAAACTACTGGAGATCGGAGAAGGTAGATTAATAGTCGAGTCTTCTGGCAAGATAAAATTACCATCCGATTTTTGTAATTTGGTATCGTCTGTCGCAGAATTGATAGATGCTATCTATCCGGCTGTTTCCCAAAATTATCACATTCTGAACTGGTTGCGAGAAAGAGCCATTCTTGCTGCTAAAAATGAAGACGTCAACGAAATAAATAACCAAATACTTGCCATGTTACCAGGCGTAGTCACTGAATACAACTCTATCGATACTGTAGCAGATGCCGATGAGGTCGTTAATTTCCCACCCGAATTCCTAAACTCACTTGATTTGGCTGGATTGCCAACACATCGTCTTTTACTCAAAGTGGGATCTTCAATTATTTTACTACGTAATCTTGATTTGCTAAAACTGTGCAACAGAACAGGGTTGTGCGTAAAAATAATGCTGGGCAATGTAATTGAAGCTACTATAATAACAGGAAAGGGAGAGGGCGAAACAGTTTTTATCCCACGGATACCACTCATTTCGACGGATCTACCTTTTAACTTTAAAAGATTGCAATTTCCAGTAAGACTTGCGTTCTCGATTACGATTAACAAATCACAGGGTCAGTCTACTAAATACTGCGGAGTGGACTTGAGATCGCCATGTTTCTCCCATGGACAACTTTATGTTGCTTGCTCTAGGGTGGGCTTTCCTAAAAATTTATTTATTCTTGCTCCTGGAGGTGAAACTAGAAATGTTGTTTATAATCAAGTATTGTTTTAAACTTTATATTTTAGTAGATTTTTTAAAAAAAAAATTTCTTTATAATTTGTATAGTGTTCTTTTACCTTAAAATATTTATTTTGTGAATAAAAAATTACATTGATTTTACTTTTTAAATAGAGTTCTTTCTTTTCATACCAATGCCTAAGATAATCTTGGGATAAATAAATACTTGGGGAACGCCGGGTAATCAGCTAGTTATTAATAAGTGTCGGCTCAACAATAGGGGCCCGACGTATTTACATTGTCATTTTTTTGTATTGCTTATTATAAAACAATATTTTTGACTACTTAATCTACTACATGTTATATTTAAGGCCATTTAATTTTAAACAATAAATTTTAAAATAAAATAAAAATGAAAAAAATATAAGAGGGGGTATAAACAGGGCGATCTTCAGCCTCTGTAATGTTGATTGCTGGCCTTTTCGTAGAAGGAGACGTCTTTATTATTAAGGATGTCGTCGAATCTAGCATCTGTGAATCCTCTGATTTTGGCAGCAGACCAGCTGCTTCGTAAAGTCTTGCAGTCGACACTAACTTATAGCTGTTTGGCACCCTCCAGAGTCCTGTACAGATCCTAAGTACCTTCCTTTCAAATAAGGAGATCTTCTTCATCGTTGATGAGATGAGTTCCGTTTTGTTGGCGTTGATCTTCAGTCCCCACTTCAGGTAGTACTCCCAAAGATTTCGGAGGTGTTCCTCCACTCTTCGGGCAGCTATCTCAGGAGAGCGGGAAACGGCATACGTGATGGAGTCATCCGCGAAAAGCATGGTCCTTGTTCCGGCTGTATTGGTGGGTTGATTCGCCGTGAAGATGCTTAATAGGACTGGTCCAATTCTGGAGCCTTGGGGAACTCCAGCTTTAATCCTTTTCCTTGTCGATGGGCTGCCATACACCTGTACAAAAAAGACCCTGTTAAAAAGAAATTTTTTAATTATTTTCACAATATAAATGGGGAAACCAAATCTAATAAGTTTGTACAGAAGCCCGTTTGTCCAGACGCTATCGAAAGCTTTTTCGATGTCTAACTAACAGCCTACTGTACTACTTTTGACATTCAGTCTTCGAGTGACGTTACTGTGAAGCTTCATCAGAGGGTGCAGCGTAGAGTGCTTTTCTCGAAAGCCGAACTGAAAGGAATGAATTAGATTTCTTTCCGAACAATACGCATTGATCTTTTTACGGATCAAAGACTCCAATATTTTACTGATACAACACAGTAAAGCTATGGGGCGGTAACCAGTTACACTGGAGCTGTCGGTTTTCTTCGGTACTGGTACTACTTTGGCTAACTTCCAGTTGTCTGGGAAGTATCCATTGTTAAGGCAATTGTTGAATATGATGGTTAACATAAAATTGCCATACCCGGCAGCTTTTTAAGCAAAAAATTTGAAATTCCGTCAGTGCCCGATGATTTTTTAGAGTTTCCACTCATAATTAAATCACTGACAACAGCTGTCGCGGTAAACATATCCACGTCTACGGGTGCGTTTGCGGGATTGTCATCGCTGAATTGCGCTTTATTTCATTCATACCTTGGGGAAGTGGTGTCTTCCACAAGTCTTTCAACCTCTTCTACGAATTCTGAAAGATGAGTTGGTGGTCAGTAAAGCTCCTTTCGAAATGAGAGGCTTTTTCAACAGGACTGGATGCTACTTGCTCTCCAAACGTGATACTTTCTGGAATAGAAATACGTTTTTCGATCACAAAATTCACCTTTTTAAAAGCATCCGGGCCTGGTTTGATGTTCCGAAGTCGTTTGGTCAGTTCATCTTCCGGGTAACTTCGCACAGCTTGACGAAGCACGATTACTGTACAACGCAGTTGCGAAAAAAAAAACTGATATTCGTCATTAACAGTGTTGAGGGTCCTGTTAAAGATCCTCTGAAGGCGTTTCCTTAGCCTCTGCTTGTGAGCATATATTGCCTGGATATTCTCAGGTAGATGTTGAAAGCGATCCCTGATAGAGCGAACAGTTTTCTGCCAATCTATGGCTGTGTTCACTGAAGTCTCGAAATTTCTGATAGCATCATCAATTTCATTATTCTCCAGATTTCTACATGCCGCTGGAATTTGTAGTCCAGCTTCGTCTTATGATCTAAACCGGTTTTAGTTTATTTTCGTAAAGTACACTGATATTACCAACAAGGTCTCAACCTCGTTGACTTTGATGCTGACAGCTGTTACTTCCATGCTACGCAAACCACTGATTTGCACTTTTTCGTCCGCCATAGTGTTCCTGATAAGGACCGCCGTCCCAGAGCAATCACTGCTTTTGTCGACCCTGTGGATGTTGTATCCGTCCGGACTGAATTGGTTTCTCCCTGTGAGATTAGTTTCCTGTAAAAGAAGAATGTTTATGAGTTTTAATAAATAATTTTAATGTGATACGCCTAGCTAACGAATAAATAGAGTTCACATTATATGAGAATATACCTATTCTGCTTATTGTGAACTATTATCAATAAGTCAATATCAAATAAGTCGACCCAAAACGGTTGTTTTGGACCTGTCATCAAGACTGCTATAATTAGCAGGCACGACTTCTCTTGCTTTCTGCAAAATTGTGAGAAGGTCTGCTCCAAATAGCCTTTCCGTATCGTCAAAGATGTTGGATTTTTCAGTAGATGGTACCGGTTTTGGAGCTTGCTTACTTACTGGTTTTTTGCTTGCTTGGATGGTTGGTGGTGTTTTGTTAACTATTGCTGGCTTGCAAGCAGTCCCCATCGCAGCTATACAAGCAAAGCTAACTCCTTTCACTATCGCTTTTGCAGCAGATTTCTGGGCGAACTTATGCTGTTCCAACTTCTTATGGGCGGTTTTTACTTTTTCCGCCATTTTTTCTTTATATTTAGGACATCCTCGATAGTTTGCAGGATGTCCAGTTTTTTGACAATTTGTGTAGAAAACGTTGTCGTCTTTCTTGTTGTCTGCGTTTCTCGGGCATTGTCCAGGTAAGTGTTCGTCCTTGCACTTAACTCATCTGTATTTCATGCCGCAATTGCTTGCGACATGTCCAAACTTTTGGCAATTTTTGCATTGGGTAATGCCTGCTGGTTTTAGCTTTTCCCAATGCACCAGCTGGTTCATCAGGAGGTTTTTTGAGCAAACTGCTGCCTTATCGCAGTTCTTCTCAAGTTCGACAATGAAATGGTTAAATTTCCTGTCGTTCCTCTGCGATTTGAAGGGTTTGACCTCCACTACAGGGACACCCTCTGCCGTCAACGCTTCCTTGACATCCTTTTATAGGGCTGAAAAATGAAAAAAATTTATCTGCAATTAAATAACTATTAATTAAAAATATGTGCCTGAAATTAAAAAGTAATTAGTGAAGTTATATATATTTTTTTAAAAAGTAGCAGGTAGCGAAATGCTCGCTTTTTGGTGTGAGGGTTTTTTTCCCCGTCGCCGGTAGCAGGTAGCTAAGCGATCTGGTGTGGGATCTTTATAAGATGTGCTAGTGTTGAGCGCTCGATGCTGACTGCCCCCTTTACTTTAGATTTTCTCGGTCTATACATGTGTCTAGTTATTTTAAGGTGGTAGGAATTTTATTTCCCCCAGCATGAAATAATAAATTGTTCATATACTTTTAATTCGTATCTTCGATGTTAATTTAATAATTTTGAGACATCAGGCGAGAAAATCCTCCTAATCCACAGGTACCATGCAATTTCCGAGTGGACCCCTCGTATGGTGCCAATGCTGTGTATGCGTTTGTTTCACCTGAAAGTACGGAAGCGTTTCGTCAACAATCTATGATATTCAAATAGCGTTGCAGACTTAAAATGTATTTTCTCATACCGAACTTTCTTATAGTGCAATTTCGTCCGAAAGCATATGATATTCGGCTTAAATGCTAATATTGTCCTGTATTCTGTATATGCTTAGACACAGGGTTTGTGACGCAGTCAATTTATATTCGACTTTGTTACATTCCCCTCCTAGTTCAGGGTGGTTAAAAATAATATCTCTGGTATAATTAAACTATATGTTTATTGCGAGCCCGAAGGGCAGAGCTTATATTCAGCGGACTTGACAATTTTTCAGCGAACGTGTGTACATTTGTATGTTTGTACGGGTTTGTACGTTTGCTTGTCGTGTCGTATATCTCGGCTTCTGCTGGACAAAATTGTTTGGGACTTATTTTAAAACAATTGGTTAGCGCTCGGCTTGCGATAGCGTTCATTGTGGTTACTACCCCTGAGAAAACTGAAAAAACTTCTCATTCTACGCAACGCTATCGATTTTTTTTTAAGCCTGAGCGCTTGCAAAGTCTATTCCAGAAATCGTTTATGACTTCTAAGACAAATTAGTCTTTAGACATAATTACAACTAAGTATACTTAAGTGTGTGTAGTCACTCGCATTAGCTCGTGTGTCCATAGTAGTGGAAAGTTTTTAGTAAAAAGTCGTATATCTCGGCTTCTACCAGTCAGAATTCAGTTAGGCTAGTTTTAAAACAATTGTGAAACGTGGGGCGCGTGTTGCGTGAGGCCCGCATGGCGCGTGTACAAAAGTTTTTTGTGTTTTTTATGGTAATTCTGGGATCTGGCCAATAGGGTCTGGAATTTTGTGGACCAAGCCATTTCTCTAGCGATTCGTATGAAATTCGGTATGTAGGACTAAGATGCGACTATATGACTTGTTCCTATGGAAATTCTGGAATCTGGCTAATAGGGCCTGGAATTTTTGGACCAAGCTATTTCTCAAGCGTTTCGTATGAAAGTTGGTTTGACGGACTAAGATGCGACTATAAGACTTGTTCCTATGGAAAATCTGGAATCTGGCCAATTGGGTCCGGAGTTTTGTTAACCAAGCCATTTCTAAAGCGATTCGTATGAAATTCGGTATATAGGACTAAGATGCGATTATAACCTTTGTTCCTATTGAAATTCTGGAACCTGGCCAATAGGGTCTGGAATTTTGTGGACCAAGGAATTTCTCAAGCGACTCGTATGAAATTCGGTATGTAGGACTAAGATGTGACAATAAGACTTGTTCCTATGGAAATTCTGCAATCTGGCCAATAGGGTCTGAAACTTTATGGACCAAGCAATTTCTCAAGCGATTCGTATTAAATTCGGTATGTAGGACTAAGATAAGGCTATAAGACTTGTTACTATGGAAATTCTTGGATAGGGTCAATTGGGTCTGGAATTTTGTGGACCAAGCAATTTCTCAAGCGATTCGTATGAAATTCGGTGTGTAGGACTAAGATGCGACTATAAGACTTGTTCTTATGGAAATTATGGGAAAGGGCCAATAGGGTCTAGAAATTTGTGGACCAAGCAATTTCTCAAGCGATTCTTATGCAATTCGGTTTGAAGGACTAAGATAGGACTATAAGACTTGCATCTTTGGAAATTCTGGGATAGGGCCAATAGGGTCTGGAATTTTGTGGACAAAGTAATATCTCAAGCGATTCGTATGAAATTCGGTATGTAAGAGTAAGATGCGACTATAAAACTTATTCCTATGAAAATTATGGGATAGGGCCAATAGGGTCTGGAATTTGGTGGACCATGAAATTTATCAAGCGATTCGTATAAAATTCGGTATGTAGGACTAAGATGCGACTATATGACTTGTTCTTATGGGAATTCTGGGATCTGGTCAATAGGATCTGGAATTTTGTGGGCCAAGCAATTTCTCAAGCGATCCTTATGAAATTCGCTCTGTAGTACTTAGATGCGACTATAAGACTTGTTAAAAAAAAATTAATTGAAAAAAGACAGTTTAAAAAAAAAGTTTTTTTAAAAAATGAAAAATTTAAAAAAAAAATAAGAAAAAATTTTTTTTTCGCAGAAGAAAAATTTCCCAAAAAAACTGTTACGAATTTTGTGAATTAATCGGTTACTATTGGGTGGGCGCCGTGGCTCAGTGGAAGTGCACATGGCTGCTGAGCAGGAAGTTCAGGTTCGAATCCCAGCAACACCAAAAGTATTTTTCACGGTGTCCCACCTCTCGCGAATGGGTGACAAACGTTCCGAGAGTAATACCTTGTCACAGAAAGCTTCTCAATTCGCCGTTCGGATCCGGCCTTAAATTGTAGGTCCCTTCCATTTGTGTCCAAAAATTAACATGCGCTGCACTAATGGTCGCGAGAAGTTAGGCCTTGGACCGCAAAGGCCTGCGCGCCGAATATTATTATTATTGGGCTTTGAAGATAATTCAGCGTTTAGACTGAATTACAACTATCAATATGGCTCGCTTTACTATCTATTTATATTATATATATATATATATATATATATATATATATATATATATATATATATATATATATATATATATATATATAAGTAAGTTACTACTATTATATTACTGGTATGGCTAAGACTAGTGCTTTTATTTCTATATGCTTACATTATTTACTAATATTTGATTCGTATATAGTACAGTAGAATCCGGATATAGCGACGCTTAAGGGACCGGGACATTAAGTCGTTCTAGCCGGACGACGCACAAAACGAACTGAAAATTTAAACTTTTTTATTTTATTAATATGACTCTGTTTTTTAGTAAATATGTATGTATCTGTAGGTAAGAAATAAACGTCAATGAAAAAAAAATAAATTTTTAAATCAGGCACATTTTTGTGTTAATTTTACTCAGTATTGCTATTAATACATGTGAAAGTATGTATGTATTACAACAAAAATAATATTTAATACTATATTATGTATCTATTTTAAGAAGTCTGTTATTTTAGTTTGCTTTTGATTAATTTTTAATCGATAGTAAGAACTACGTACAGCATTGTGTAGACGAGATATTATACTTTTCATACCTTCATCATTGAAATTAGAATGTACAAACACATTCAGCTTTTCTGCAGCTTTCATAGCGTCGGACGCTCTGGGAATTTCCTCCACTTCGTCATCATTTTCGTCGCTATCTTGGCTGTTGATGATAATATTTTGCACAATATTCTGCTCGGAAGGTTCTTCACATGTTGTTACAGCATCATCAATAGCAGCGTATTCTTCAAGCTCCTTGTTTTCTATGGGTATCTCATGATTAATAGCTCTCATCCAAATGGAAAGTGGAACGTCATCTTCGTCGTCGAGATCAGCTGAGACCGTGGAAATCGGACACTCTATAATTTCTTGGGCAAACCCAGCATGCCTGAAGCAGTTAGAAATTGTACTTTGCGTAATTTTATTCCAGGCATCGTATATCATAAGTATAGAATCGAGAACCGTTATCTTTGGTTGCTTGGCGCTGGCGTCTTCATTTGTATCAAGACAGTCGATAAGTTTTAGAACTAGATTTTTGCGGAAGTGTGATTTAAGAGCTCGAATAATCCCTTGATCCATGGGCTGCAATACTGAAGTGGTATTTGGAGGGAGAAATCTCATAGTAACGCTTCTTAAATTACTGATTTGCGTATGTGCTGGACAATTGTCAATCAAAAGCAGGATTTTTTTCTCTTGCTAGTTAATTCACGATCCCAGGCACGTACCCATTTGATGAAAATCTCAGATGTCATCCAGGCTTTCCGATTGCTCTCATAATCTACTGGCAATGACCGTACATGTTTGAAACATCTTGGGCGTTCGGCTTTACCAATTATCAACAGCTTTTTTTTAACCGTGCCAATCATGTTTGCTGCAACCATCACAGTAATTCTCTCTTTGGACAGTTTTCCTCCCAGGCATTTTTCACCTTTATACTTTAATGTTTTGTTTGGTGTTAATTTGTAAAACAACCCCGTCTCGTCTGCGTTAAAAATTTCATCGTCGCTAAATTGCGCACGCAAGTTAGGCCAAACTTTTGCTAGCCACTCACTTACATCAGTCTGTTGAACGGACATCGACTCTCCAGAAATCTTACCAACGACTATATTGTGTCTTCCCTTAAAACGATTAATCCAGCTCGCAGAGCAATGAAAATTAGGAATTCTCAACTCCTTAGCGAACAAATTGGCCTTTTCCTGAAGCAGAGGCCCACTTACAGGTATTCCCCGATTACGCTGCAGTTTAAACCACTGTAATAGTGCTTCTTCAACTTGTTCATGAGTGGAGCCCCTCACTCGTTTCGGTTTCAAAACATTTCCATTGAACAGCGATTATATCTTATGCTTATTTTTCTTGATTGTAGATATTGTTGAATGATTTACACCGAATTCCTTTGCAAGATTGACATTGCTTTCACCAGCTTCCAAACGCTGTAGAATAACACTTTTTTCTTCAACTGAGAAACATTTTCTTTTAACCGAACTCATTTTCACTAACACTGTCGCGTCAATCAGTACTGAATAGAGAAGAAACAAGGAGCTGCATATGATTCGTTTTTTTTGTTTGTAAAACAACAACCGCTAGTCGTTGTAACCGAAGGAATTTTTGTAAATTACGTCGTTCAAAGCGGTTGGTCGCTCAAACCGGAGTCGCTCTAAACGGATGTTCGTTCATAGCAATTTGTATGCAATTTGTATGTTGTTGTGTCTACGTCGTTAAAAACGGTTAGTTAAACGAAGTCGTAGTAAACGGATTCCACTGTATATAACTATTTAATGATAGTGATTGCTCGGTCGGTGTCACTCTCTTTTTTTTTCCTCTATGTGGTACTATGACCATTATTATATAGTGCCATTCGCCCGCCTGAGTTACAACAAAAAGAAAATAATTCATTAGTTCGTTCATTTTCTCTTATTGTGTATTTTCTCTTTTCTTTTCTTTTTAAATTCTCTATATTAACTTCGCATGCCCGTGGCTGGCTGGTTGGTGGGCAGAATCTTGCGATAAATTTTTAACACACTTCCTAAAGCCCGATTTTATTGAAATTTTGTACATATGTATATTTCAGGTGACAATACTTTCTACTAAAATTTGAGTGTAATCGCGGGGTCGGGGGGCTTCCATACAAATTTTTTTCCTCGGCATCAGATCATATGATACTATAATGACTGTTTTCTATGTGCGTTGTGCGCTGTGCGATGTGAGCTGTGGGCAGCGCTGCTTGCTTTACGATTGGGATTGTTTTGTTTTTGGGTTGCAGTGCTTAGTATGTGTTTTGTATTGAGGCATTTATAGTGGAAATCAGTATACTTTTGGTTATTAGTTTGAGTGTAATCAGGCCGCGGGGTCGGGGGGCTCCCATACACATTTTTTTTCTCCGGTATCAGATCATTTCATACTATAATGACTCTGTTCTATGTGCGTTGTGCGCTGTGCGTTGCGAGCTGTGGGCAACGCTGCTTGCTTTACGTTTGGAGTTGTTTTGTTGATGGGTTGCAGTGCTTAGTATGTGTTTTTGTATTTCAGCATTTATAGTGGAATTCAGTATACTTTTGGTTATTAGACAATGTACATGAAAATTTTTAATTTTTATCGATTGTTTTTATTTTTCTATGTTTGTGTTTTTTTTTGTTTTTTTTGTTTGCCTTTTTATTCATTAATCCAAATAAAAATAAATTAATTTATTTATTTATAAGGAAAATATCTTAATAATAATAATACTTCATTTCTTAAATAACAAAAATAATTCATTTATTTATTAATTCTCTTTTTTTTATAATATATACCGGGTGACTGACACGAAGTGATACCAACATCACACTGTCATTGCTGTCAAACCAGTGATGACAGAGCGCTCATATTTACACTAATGACAGCTCATTCCATTGCTTATAAGCGTACAAAAACATTTTAGTTGGAAATATTCAGAAAAAAGTTATCCGTAATGGAATTCAAGCATAATAGTGTGATTGCTCTGTATTTGGCTGGAAAACCACAGCCGCAGATTGTTAACCAGTTGAAACATCTGCATGTGAATAAAATGCTTGTGTATCGCACCATAAATCGTTTTAACGATATTGGCAGCATTGCAAACCGCCATGGTGGTGTACCGAAACGCACTGTAACATCGCCGGATATCATTCGGAAGGTGAAGGCCAAATTGGCTCGTGAGGCGAACATTTCGCTCGCACGGATGCAGCACATATTGAAAGATCATCTTGGACTAAAGGCCTTGAAATTCCAAAAAACGCATGGTCTCACCGATGCTCAAAAAATGGTAGAGTGGAAAGAGCAAAGGAGTTGTTACATTTACACGAACTTTTATCGGGATCATGTGTTGGAGGGAGCGTTGAAGCCTTGGGCACAAAAAAATTTCGGCTGCAGAGCCTGGACATTTCAACAGGACTTAGCGCCGAGTCATAAAGCGCGCGTCAATCAAGATTGGCTGAGAAACAACGTTCCGCGGTTCATTTCCACTGCGCAATGGCCATCAAATTCACCGGATGCAAATCCGCTAGATTTCTAGCTAGATATTTGTGAACACTTTTTACTTTGATTCAATAAAATTCATCAAAAAATAAAAATTCTGTGGCGTTTTGTTTTGGTGACACTCACCCGTATATTAATTCTATTTATTATCCGGGGTGTGTTGAATGTGCTGATAATGGTGATTGTGTTCCCGACTGATTTTAGTGAAATCGTGTGGTCTTCGGCTTGGTGTTCATATATGCGTCCGTGTGTTGGTTGGGCCCAAGATGTTTTTGAAGGCGTTGGGGTCGAACGGGTTGCTTTTGTCTAGTGTAATGAATGCAGTCATCGGAAGCTTCTTGGTTCTTGGTCGCTTAATTTCCAGCGTGGCCTTTGTTGGAGTGTTCTGTTGTTGGGGTCGTTTGGTGTTTGGCTCATGGTGGTGTGTATGGTCGGTAAGTTCATGGTGGTTTAAGGACGGTGACTTTCTGGATTGTGGGGGTGAGTGGTAGTAGGTATTTGTCAGGTGGTGTGGATGTTTTGTTTTGGTTAGGAGTTTGAGCTGGAGCTGGTCGAGGCTGATGTGTGACCTTTGTGCCGGTTGCGGTCCGGGCAGTGGTGACTGCTCCTGAGCACAGGGGTAGTCGGGTGGCGGCACAGCCCGAGGTCCTCGGTACGATTTGATATAACCGCTTTAGCTCGTTGCTGGTTAGGGGTCGATTCGGGGGTGGTGGTTTCCTCTTCCATTCAGTCCGTTTGGTATGTTGTTGTTGTGTGGTAATTTTTAGTGGGGGTGCCGGTACAGGGCGTTGTCTGTTGCGCTGTTGTGCTCCTGGTGTCGGCTCGTGGCTGATGAACTTAGCTAGGTGTGACTCGGTTGCCATCTCGATCCGTACTGGTGTTTTGGGATCTGCATTGCGATTGATCGGGAAACTACTGACTGCTCAAAACTTGGTTTGGGTCAGTAGCGTAACAATCAAGATTGTGATGTAGTGCTTGCTCTACCTCCTAGTGGTGGTCCCTGGGCAACTATGTGTATAAATCCTTATATATGTAGGCTAAAACTGCAAGTGCGAACGATCTAGCGTTTCTAGTCTAGGTAACGTGGGTTAGCACTCGGTACCGAAAAATACCCGCTACTAAAACCGAAACAACGCCTCGGATAAGTAATGATCGAATAATGACGACTTTTGGCTATTGTACCCGGATTAAGATTGGTTTCTGGAATGTGAGGACGCTCCTTGACTCAGGGAGTGAAGGACCTCAAAATGCCAGATTTCTTCAACTGGAACGTGAGTTTTTTCGATATAATTTGGACATACTGGAAGTGAGTGAAGTAAGATGGTTTGACGCGGGAGAGTATCAATCCCCAACGTGTAACACTGTGCTACGCTACTCCGGCAAACCCTCCGGAAGTCCCCGTGAATCGAATCTGGAGCGGGTCTGGTGCTAACGCCAACAGCACGCAGAGGCCTAATTTCCTATGCGGGTGCCAGCATAGTGATAGGATCTTATCGGCTAAATTTCGGACTAGAGTACGGCGCGTCACGATCATACAGTGCTACGTTTCAACGAATCCTTCGACTGAGGATGAAAAGGACAACTTCTACAATCAACTAAGCCTTGTATTCAACGCAACGCCGAACGGAGATATCGTCATCGTGATGGAGGACTTGAATGCCAAGGTTGGCAACGACAATGAAGGAATCAAACATGTGATTGTTGATTTCTGCAACACCAACAACCTTGTCATAGGAGGCACCATTTTTGAGTATAAGACTGCCCACAAGGTCAGCTGGGTGTCAACTGATAGGCAATCATCATTTCACCAAATTGAACTCGTGGCGATCAGCCGACGTTTTAAGAGCGGTCTTTCTGACGTCCGAAACAGACGAGAAGCCGACATGGGTATGGTACGGGATCATCACCTTATGGTAGCTACTGTCCAGTTACGTACTGCACCAGTTCAAAGAATCCGCAATATCATCCGAATGCCTAGGTATAACATCGACCGGCTAAAGATCCCTCAGTACGCCAACAATTAAGGGATCATTTATCGCAAGGAGTGGAAGCAATCAGGAGCTCACTGCCGACAACCATCCAGGAATATTGGAAATCTGTGAAAATTTTTTCAGAACTGGAGCGGGAAATATTGTTGGTAGAAGCCAGGCAAGACACAGCACGTGGCTTACCCAAGATACCTGGAGGCGGATTGAAGAACGTAAGCTACTTAAAGCTCGTACTGTAGATATCCCAGCAGCAGCGAGGATCGTCCTAGAGTCCCTGTATCGAAGCAAAATGAGGCAAAGTGCAGGGTAGTGTAAGACGTGACAAACGTAATTATATTAACAACCTGGCCTCAGAAGCAGAGGAAGCAGCGAGCAGGTGCGATAGCAGAACCGTTTACAGAATCACCAAAGAGCTGACATGTGGTCACCGCTCTGGCCAACATCCGGTGAAAGGCCTAGATGGTGCGGTACTCGTTTCAGATGAGGATCAGCTCAAGCGATGAAGGAGCATTTCTCTACGGTCCTTAACCGTGTATTCGCCAACGATATGCAACGATGTAAAGACGAGATCGCTACCGTGATTAACGCACTAAAGAACAACAAGTCGGTAGGACTAGATGGTATACCCGCAGAGCTTCTGCGTACAGCTCCAACGACATCAGCAGAGCTTTTATATCCTCTTGTAGAGAGAGCTTGGGA
This sequence comes from Nephrocerus scutellatus, assembly GCA_947095585.1. Classification (NCBI taxonomy): domain Eukaryota; kingdom Metazoa; phylum Arthropoda; class Insecta; order Diptera; family Pipunculidae; genus Nephrocerus; species Nephrocerus scutellatus. The sequence continues at coordinate 70,884,465 of OX352764.1, read as the reverse complement.
GGCAGAAAGTTTCCCCGATGAGTGGAAGAAGGGAATGATTGTCAAGCTCCCTAAAAAAGGTAGTCTTATGGAGTGCGAAAACTGGAGAGGCATTTGCGTTCTTCCTGCAGTTGCAAAAGTAATAGCCAAAGTAGTACTTGAGCGAATTAAGGAACATCTGGAAGATACACTTGATGCCGAACAAGCATGTTTCCGCACTGGATCATCCTGTGTAGACCACATAAACACCCTGCGGATCATTATTAAACCACTGTAATAGTGCTTCTTCAACTTGTTCATGAGTGGAGCCCCTCACTCGTTTCGGTTTCAAAACATTTGCATTGAACAGCGATTATATCTTATGCTTATTTTTCTTGATTGTAGATATTGTTGAATGTAAATCATTCAAATTCCTTTGCAAGATTGACATTGCTTTCACCAGCTTCCAAACGCTGTAGAATAACACTTTTTTCTTCAACTGAGAAACATTTTCTTTTAACCGAACTCATTTTCACTAACACTGTCGCGTCAATCAGTACTGAATAGAGAAGAAACAAGGAGCTGCATATGATTCGTTTTTTTTTTTTTGTAAAACAACAACCGCTAGTCGTTGTAACCGAAGGAATTTTTGTAAATTACGTCGTTCAAAGCGGTTGGTCGCTCAAACCGGAGTCGCTCTAAACGGATGTTCGTTCATAGCAATTTGTATGCAATTTGTATGTTGTTGTGTCTACGTCGTTAAAAACGGTTAGTTAAACGAAGTCGTAGTAAACGGATTCCACTGTATATAACTATTTAATGATAGTGATTGCTCGGTCGGTGTCACTCTCTTTTTTTTTCCTCTATGTGGTACTATGACCATTATTATATAGTGCCATTCGCCCGCCTGAGTTACAACAAAAAGAAAATAATTCATTAGTTCGTTCATTTTCTCTTATTGTGTATTTTCTCTTTTCTTTTCTTTTTAAATTCTCTATATTAACTTCGCATGCCCGTGGCTGGCTGGTTGGTGGGCAGAATCTTGCGATAAATTTTTAACACACTTCCTAAAGCCCGATTTTATTGAAATTTTGTACATATGTATATTTCAGGTGACAATACTTTCTACTAAAATTTGAGTGTAATCGCGGGGTCGGGGGGCTTCCATACAAATTTTTTTCCTCGGCATCAGATCATATGATACTATAATGACTGTTTTCTATGTGCGTTGTGCGCTGTGCGATGTGAGCTGTGGGCAGCGCTGCTTGCTTTACGATTGGGATTGTTTTGTTTTTGGGTTGCAGTGCTTAGTATGTGTTTTGTATTGAGGCATTTATAGTGGAAATCAGTATACTTTTGGTTATTAGTTTGAGTGTAATCAGGCCGCGGGGTCGGGGGGCTCCCATACACATTTTTTTTCTCCGGTATCAGATCATTTCATACTATAATGACTCTGTTCTATGTGCGTTGTGCGCTGTGCGTTGCGAGCTGTGGGCAACGCTGCTTGCTTTACGTTTGGAGTTGTTTTGTTGATGGGTTGCAGTGCTTAGTATGTGTTTTTGTATTTCAGCATTTATAGTGGAATTCAGTATACTTTTGGTTATTAGACAATGTACATGAAAATTTTTAATTTTTATCGATTGTTTTTATTTTTCTATGTTTGTGTTTTTTTTTGTTTTTTTTGTTTGCCTTTTTATTCATTAATCCAAATAAAAATAAATTAATTTATTTATTTATAAGGAAAATATCTTAATAATAATAATACTTCATTTCTTAAATAACAAAAATAATTCATTTATTTATTAATTCTCTTTTTTTTATAATATATACCGGGTGACTGACACGAAGTGATACCAACATCACACTGTCATTGCTGTCAAACCAGTGATGACAGAGCGCTCATATTTACACTAATGACAGCTCATTCCATTGCTTATAAGCGTACAAAAACATTTTAGTTGGAAATATTCAGAATATCCGTAATGGAATTCAAGCATAATAGTGTGATTGCTCTGTATTTGGCTGGAAAACCACAGCCGCAGATTGTTAACCAGTTGAAACATCTGCATGTGAATAAAATGTTTGTGTATCGCACCATAAATCGTTTTAACGATATTGGCAGCATTGCAAACCGCCATGGTGGTGTACCGAAACGCACTGTAACATCGCCGGATATCATTCGGAAGGTGAAGGCCAAATTGGCTCGTGAGGCGAACATTTCGCTCGCACGGATGCAGCACATATTGAAAGATCATCTTGGACTAAAGGCCTTGAAATTCCAAAAAACGCATGGTCTCACCGATGCTCAAAAAATGTTAGAGTGGAAAGAGCAAAGGAGTTGTTACATTTACACGAACTTTTATCGGGATCATGTGTTGGAGGGAGCGTTGAAGCCTTGGGCACAAAAAAATTTCGGCTGCAGAGCCTGGACATTTCAACAGGACTTAGCGCCGAGTCATAAAGCGCGCGTCAATCAAGATTGGCTGAGAAACAACGTTCCGCGGTTCATTTCCACTGCGCAATGGCCATCAAATTCACCGGATGCAAATCCGCTAGATTTCTAGCTAGATATTTGTGAACACTTTTTACTTTGATTCAATAAAATTCATCAAAAAATAAAAATTCTGTGGCGTTTTGTTTTGGTGACACTCACCCGTATATTAATTCTATTTATTATCCGGGGTGTGTTGAATGTGCTGATAATGGTGATTGTGTTCCCGACTGATTTTAGTGAAATCGTGTGGTCTTCGGCTTGGTGTTCATATATGCGTCCGTGTGTTGGTTGGGCCCAAGATGTTTTTGAAGGCGTTGGGGTCGAACGGGTTGCTTTTGTCTAGTGTAATGAATGCAGTCATCGGAAGCTTCTTGGTTCTTGGTCGCTTAATTTCCAGCGTGGCCTTTGTTGGAGTGTTCTGTTGTTGGGGTCGTTTGGTGTTTGGCTCATGGTGGTGTGTATGGTCGGTAAGTTCATGGTGGTTTAAGGACGGTGACTTTCTGGATTGTGGGGGTGAGTGGTAGTAGGTATTTGTCAGGTGGTGTGGATGTTTTGTTTTGGTTAGGAGTTTGAGCTGGAGCTGGTCGAGGCTGATGTGTGACCTTTGTGCCGGTTGCGGTCCGGGCAGTGGTGACTGCTCCTGAGCACAGGGGTAGTCGGGTGGCGGCACAGCCCGAGGTCCTCGGTACGATTTGATATAACCGCTTTAGCTCGTTGCTGGTTAGGGGTCGATTCGGGGGTGGTGGTTTCCTCTTCCATTCAGTCCGTTTGGTATGTTGTTGTTGTGTGGTAATTTTTAGTGGGGGTGCCGGTACAGGGCGTTGTCTGTTGCGCTGTTGTGCTCCTGGTGTCGGCTCGTGGCTGATGAACTTAGCTAGGTGTGACTCGGTTGCCATCTCGATCCGTACTGGTGTTTTGGGATCTGCATTGCGATTGATCGGGAAACTACTGACTGCTCAAAACTTGGTTTGGGTCAGTAGCGTAACAATCAAGATTGTGATGTAGTGCTTGCTCTACCTCCTAGTGGTGGTCCCTGGGCAACTATGTGTATAAATCCTTATATATGTAGGCTAAAACTGCAAGTGCGAACGATCTAGCGTTTCTAGTCTAGGTAACGTGGGTTAGCACTCGGTACCGAAAAATACCCGCTACTAAAACCGAAACAACGCCTCGGATAAGTAATGATCGAATAATGACGACTTTTGGCTATTGTACCCGGATTAAGATTGGTTTCTGGAATGTGAGGACGCTCCTTGACTCAGGGAGTGAAGGACCTCAAAATGCCAGATTTCTTCAACTGGAACGTGAGTTTTTTCGATATAATTTGGACATACTGGAAGTGAGTGAAGTAAGATGGTTTGACGCGGGAGAGTATCAATCCCCAACGTGTAACACTGTGCTACGCTACTCCGGCAAACCCTCCGGAAGTCCCCGTGAATCGAATCTGGAGCGGGTCTGGTGCTAACGCCAACAGCACGCAGAGGCCTAATTTCCTATGCGGGTGCCAGCATAGTGATAGGATCTTATCGGCTAAATTTCGGACTAGAGTACGGCGCGTCACGATCATACAGTGCTACGTTTCAACGAATCCTTCGACTGAGGATGAAAAGGACAACTTCTACAATCAACTAAGCCTTGTATTCAACGCAACGCCGAACGGAGATATCGTCATCGTGATGGAGGACTTGAATGCCAAGGTTGGCAACGACAATGAAGGACTCAAACATGTGATTGTTGATTTCTGAAACACCAACAACCTTGTCATAGGAGGCACCATTTTTGAGTATAAGACTGCCCACAAGGTCAGCTGGGTGTCAACTGATAGGCAATCATCATTTCACCAAATTGAACTCGTGGCGATCAGCCGACGTTTTAAGAGCGGTCTTTCTGACGTCCGAAACAGACGAGAAGCCGACATGGGTATGGTACGGGATCATCACCTTATGGTAGCTACTGTCCAGTTACGTACTGCACCAGTTCAAAGAATCCGCAATATCATCCGAATGCCTAGGTATAACATCGACCGGCTAAAGATCCCTCAGTACGCCAACAATTAAGGGATCATTTATCGCAAGGAGTGGAAGCAATCAGGAGCTCACTGCCGACAACCATCCAGGAATATTGGAAATCTGTGAAAATTTTTTCAGAACTGGAGCGGGAAATATTGTTGGTAGAAGCCAGGCAAGACACAGCACGTGGCTTACCCAAGATACCTGGAGGCGGATTGAAGAACGTAAGCTACTTAAAGCTCGTACTGTAGATATCCCAGCAGCAGCGAGGATCGTCCTAGAGTCCCTGTATCGAAGCAAAATGAGGCAAAGTGCAGGGTAGTGTAAGACGTGACAAACGTAATTATATTAACAACCTGGCCTCAGAAGCAGAGGAAGCAGCGAGCAGGTGCGATAGCAGAACCGTTTACAGAATCACCAAAGAGCTGACATGTGGTCACCGCTCTGGCCAACATCCGGTGAAAGGCCTAGATGGTGCGGTACTCGTTTCAGATGAGGATCAGCTCAAGCGATGAAGGAGCATTTCTCTACGGTCCTTAACCGTGTTTTCGCCAACGATATGCAACGATGTAAAGACGAGATCGCTACCGTGATTAACGCACTAAAGAACAACAAGTCGGTAGGACTAGATGGTATACCCGCAGAGCTTCTGCGTACAGCTCCAACGACATCAGCAGAGCTTTTATATCCTCTTGTAGAGAGAGCTTGGGAGGCAGAAAGTTTCCCCGATGAGTGGAAGAAGGGAATGATTGTCAAGCTCCCTAAAAAGGTAGTCTTATGGAGTGCGAAAACTGGAGAGGCATTTGCGTTCTTCCTGCAGTTGCAAAAGTAATAGCCAAAGTAGTACTTGAGCGAATTAAGGAACATCTGGAAGATACACTTGATGCCGAACAAGCATGTTTCCGCACTGGATCATCCTGTGTAGACCACATAAACACCCTGCGGATCATTATTGAACAGTGCATTGCATTCCGGTCACCTGCTGTTCATCGATTTTGAGAAGGCGTTTGACAGTGCCAACAGACAGTTTATCTGGCTCGCCTTGCGCAGGAGGGGTATACCCGATAAACTAATAGCTATTATTAAAGCAACCTATGGTGGCTCTAAATGTCATGTGCTGCATAGAGGAAAGCTGCCAGAGGAATTCGAGATCCTAAGTGGGGTACGACAAGGTTGCATTCTACCGCCGATACTTTTTTTGTTGGTGATTAGCGATGTATTTCGCGCAGCTTTATTTACTGGAAACGGAGGAATTCGTTGGACTTTTACATCTCAACTCAAACATCTGGACTACGCTGACGATATTTGTTTACTCTCACACAGAATTATGGAGCTGCACCAAGTGACAACAAATGCAGAGATGGAGGCAAATGTTGTGGGTTTGAAGATTAATACTGCCAAAACCAAAATCATCAACCTCGGCACTAACTCAGTAACTCAAGTTAACATTGAGTAGAGAGTTTCCAATATCTTCGGAGTATTGTCTCGACCGAAGGTGGAACCGAACAGGACATTGTCAACCGGTGTCAAATTCGGTGTTTGGAATGATGTCCATGATATGGCGAAGCAATGCCATCAGCTTAAACACCAAGCTGCGACTGTTTTGCTCAAATGTTGAATCTGTGCGGTTGTATTTGTGCAGCACTTGGAAGGTGACCGCTACTATCACAAAGAGATTACAAGCGTTCGTAAATAGGTGCCTACGGAACATCTTAAGGGTTTTCTGGCCTAACCGTATCTCTAATGAACATCTTTACCAGAGAACGGGTCAGGAACCAAAGGAACCAGGATTGGTCATACACTCCGAAAAGGCGACAGTTCCATAGCAAACTACGCAATGCAATGGAACCCATTATCTCAGGATGGTAGAAGAACGGGTCGTCCGAGAAATACATGGCGCAGAACAGTTGAGGAGGAGTCACGGCAATTGGGGAAGAGTTGGAGAGAGCTGAAGCTCATTGCCAGGAACCGCACGCGATGGCGCGTAGTAGAGGCCCTAGGATCCACAAGGGGATATAGGACATAAGAAGAAGAATGTGGCCTGCGGTCACATCTGCATGATTCTCGAGCATGACCTGTTGGCAAAGTGGTTTTGGGATGCAAATCTTCCAAGCTGAAGTAGCGGTCTCAGTGTAACATGTCGGGGTGAACATGTGTCGGTATAACGTTTTCTCTAAGATTTGGTATTCTGGGTTTTCCTCTGTTTTCCTGGTGTTGCACTGAATCTTGGAACCGTACCATGGGCAAGTTTCGTTTATTGGTAATAGCGGTTTGATGGAATTCGCAGTTGGGTGTCTTGACAATACATCAGCCACAGTGTTGGATGATCCTTTCCGGTAGAGAATTTCAATAATGGTTTTGCCATCTTCAGACGTTTGAATACTTCGGTCAATGCAGCCATGTGTTCGGTGAAGGTACGCCCAATTATGATGATGTCGTCTACATAGGCGAACGCATGTGGCTCCAGGTCTGGGCTGATGATCTTATCTAGTAGTCGTTGGAAAGTGGCGGGGGCGGAGTAAATACCAAATGGCATAATTTTCCACTGGTAAAGTCCTCTGTCAGAATCCTTGTTTCTGATCGATCGTGGAAATGTATTTTGCTCCCTTGAGTTTGTCCAATACATGGTTAATTTGGGGTAGACGGTATGCGTCTTTGTTTGTGTCATGTGAAACCACCTTATCAAGTATCAAACAAATATACCTTTTGAGCTTTAATGACAGTTGTCATACATATTTTATTAGTCGTTTTCCGGTTCTAACAAAACAACATGTGTAACAATATAATCAGAGAATTAAGAATAAGTATTTTATGTAATCACATCTTATCATTAACAACCACCTCTTTTAGACAATCGAAACATAACATACTGGCGACGAGGATATTAACCTTAATGACGATTAATTATTTCCACACACAAAATGGATCCAAATCAATTTCAACAATTTGTGGAATTGATCAGCCGCAACAACGAAATGCTCATGGATACAATTGGACAAGCAATTCGGGCACAAAACCGAGATGCACATCCTCTACAACCCACTCCGCAAAATGCTGATGAAAAGGAAGTATGGGAAATTAAAAAATTTTTTAAATGCGAACAAAACATCGCATCTCCAACATCATCGGCAGAAAACTTTGTGGATGCCGTCGAAGCGCAATGTCGCATGAGGGGACTCAATAGTTCAAACACAGAACTATACGTGAACGCAAAACGCGATTTATTTCTCTGTAGTTTGTCACCGGACACTCACCACGAACTTAAAGTGTCTTTTACGGATGCCATCACACCATTTGAACAAAACACGTACAAAACAATAATCGATCGTTTCACACACTTGTACACACACAAAACAACTCGTTTTAAGGTATTGTCTCAATTTTGGAATTGTATACGGAAGGAAACACAATCCTTTGAACAGTATGCAAACGAATTACGAGCAATTAGTCGCGACTGTGACTTTGAAAATCTCGATCGACAATTACGCGATCGTTTCGCAACTGGAATTCGTCATCAACATGCAGAAATTGAATTAAGACAACTCTGGCCAGATTTAAAAACTATACGTATCACAAGAAACGCTGCTAATGAAGAAACAGAGACCATGGGTGAGGTTACTTTTAAAGAAGTTTTTGAAGTGGTTCAGTCACGCGAACGTGCAGAAAATGACGTATTAAAAAACAATGCTACAAACATTGAACAACCAAGTGTTAACAAAATTCAAAAAAAGTCAACATCGAAACGTAGTAACACACACACTCAACAGCCACACAAGTTATATGCAAACCAATGTAAGCGTTGCGGGTACGAAAAACACTTAAATGACAATTCATGCCCAGCAACAAACTCGACATGCAATTCATGTAAGCGAATTGGACACTACGCTGCATACTGTATCAAAACAGGCAGAGCACAAATTTGTCAACAAGAACAAAACAGCATGACTAGAGCAAACATCAAAGGTGATTCACGTAACAAATCGAGCAACATTCACAAAATGTCCACGACATCCACATCCAACGACAACAATAGTGAGGAGTCCAGTGTATTTATTTACACCATCAACCACATGAATAAAACAAGTAAACGTATTGACATACACGTCAATGGAATCAAAACTACATTTGATTACGATTCTGGGGCCTCACATTCCATCATTGACGAGCAATTTTGGAAACAAATAGGTAAACTAGCACTAGTACAAGCACCTAAACTTATGGCATACGGAAGTCATAAACTACAAACACGTAACCTATAACAATAACATACTTAAATTACCGGTAATTGTTATGAAACAGGCAAAACCATTTTTGTTTGGGTTACCATGGTGTGAAGCATTCAACATGTTTATTCGGTTACAAAATCTGAAACACATACAACGACAGATATATCACAAACACACACAGCACTATCAAATATGCTTGTAAATTACAGCGAGTTATTCAGTGATACCTTGGGATGTATCAAAGACTACAAAGTCAAAACACATTTGAAACACGGTGCACAACCGAAACGCTTCGATCCCCGATATGTAAAATTCGGGATACAAAATAATGTCGAGAAGAAAATCAACAGATTAGTCATCAAAGGCGTTTTAACACCAGTTGATCCAAACGAAACACCTGTCGAATGGGCTACACCAACTGTAAACGTGCCGAAGCGTAACGGCGACGTACGAATTTGTGGTGATTTCAGCGTTACGATAAATCCCTGCAAACTGCTGGAAAAACATCCAGTACCCTTATTTGATAATTTACGGCGCACACTTGCTGGTGGGGAACGGTTCACCAAAATCGACTTAAAGGATGCTTATCTACAGTTCGAGGTGCATCCAGAGTCCCAACATTTGCTCACAATATCAACACACATGGGATACTATAAATACAGTCGATTGCCATTTGGAATAGCAAACGCTCCAGCTATTTTCCAAAGATACATGGAAAAATTATTATCGAATATTAATTCAGTTGCTATATATTTTGATGATATTGCTATTACAGGAAAAAAACGACGCCGAACACATGCAAAATTTGAAGGAAGTTCTCACACGACTACAAACAGCGGGTTTCCGAATCAAACGAGAAAAATGCACCTTCTTTCAAGAGGAAATGGTATACTTGGGTCATCGTTTAAACAAAAACGGAATTTTTCCAACACAAGACAAACTGGACGCCATCACCAACGCCAGTACACCAACGAACATTAAGGAACTACGCTCTTTTATTTCTACGAACGTTTTATACCAAATTTGCACGGCGTGGCTGCTGATTTACATACACTATCAGGACAAAACCAACGGTTCAAATGGACAAATCAAACCATTTTCGACGATATCAAATTCCAGCTCTTACACGCACAAATTCTAAACCCATATTACGATAAGAAACATTTGTATTTAACATGCGACGCATCCGACAAAGTTATTGGTGCTGTCCTTAGTCACCGTAACGACAACGGAATTGACTTTCGCATCAAAAAAGTTATGAGGTGCACAATTACACTACGGCACAATTGACAAGGAAGCACTTGCAATTGTTTTTGGAGTGCAAAAGTTTGACAGATTCCTAGCCGGCAGATTTTTCACATTGGTCACGGATCACGAACCGTTGACCCACATATTTGGCAGAAATCGCAACCTACCAAAACTCGTTAACAATCGGGTAATACGATGGGCATTGCTATTAAATTCGTATATCTATGACGTGGAATACATTCCGGGAAAATTAAACATTTTTGCCGATTTTTTATTACGAATGCCGAGTACTACGGAAGAACTACAACTTAATGATCAAAACATTAAAAACGACGTCAACTACATAAACAAAGCAAAGATGGATGATCTTCGGTTCTGCGAGAAAAGCATCTCAGTCGAATCCAGCAAAGACACAGAAATTACTCGCGTTATTAATGCAGTAAAACAAGGTTGCACACAACAAATGTGCCGACAATCACAATTCCAACCGCAACGCAGAGACGAACTGTCCGTTGAAAACAATATTCTTATGTGGCAGGGAAGAATGGTATTACCTACATCATTATGTACAGCCGCACTACAACGTTTACACAGCGGTCATCCGGGCATTGTTGCTATGCGCGCAATGGCTCGATACTACATATGGTGGCCAAAACTCGATTCAGATATTGAAGATTTTGTCAAACGATATCAAAGTTGTCAAGAAAATCGAAACTGTCAACCAGAAGTACCATTATATTCATGGAACGTTCCATCACGAGTCTGGGAACGGGTTCACATCGACTTTGCAGGTCCTTTTAAAAACAAACAGTTTCTAGTCATAGTAGATGCGCTCTCGAATTGGGTAGAAATACACACATCACATCACATCACATCACAACAAACATGCTTGAGAAAGTGCTTTACAGTTTATTTGCTCGCTACGGAGTTCCTCAAGTAATCGTTAGTGACAATGGAACTTCATTCACATCGCAGGAATTCAGAACATTCTGTGAGAAGGAGGGCGTGAACCACATTACGTCCTCACCATACCATCCAAAGACGAATGGATTAGCCGAGCGATTCATTCAAACGTTCAAGCGACGAATGAAGTCAAGCGAGAATGACCACGAAGATCTCGATGCTCAGCTCAACGCATTCTTGTTTAGCTATCGAAATACACCACACGCTACAACGGGAAAAACTCCAGCAGAGTTATTTTTGGGACGACGGCTTCCCACAATATTCGATAATGCTAAACCATCTGTTGAGCGCAATATCAGCAGACACAACTTAAAAAGCCAACTTTATCACGATCGAGGTAACCTCAAAGAGCGACAATTCAATACCGGGGATAACGTTTGGGTTCGAACAGACAACGACACGAAATGGAAGCCTGGTACAATCAGTCAACAAAACAACAGATGGTCATACAGTGTGTGTTTTCCTGATCAAACCACCAAACGGAGACATGCAGATGCTATTCGAGATCGACATAATTCGCAAACGATAGCCTACACGCACCTTGTTTTTTCTTAAATAATATTATCGATGAGCTATACGGGCTGTTTGACGGTTCGATTTTGTCCTCTGCTAACAACTGGTCTATTTCTTCATTGATAATTGCTTGCATTGCTAGGTTACTTGGCATATACAGCTGTTTGAAGGGTCGCTGGTGTTTGAGTCGGATCTCATGTTCGGCGATGCTGGTTGGCCATTTAAACTTCTCAAACGTGGGTAATTCAATTGCTAAAAATTTATTTATTTGTTGTTTTTCGGTAAAGAGACTTTGGATGACTGGTTGGCCAGGTTCAATTCAAGCTGCTATTGTATCTTTCCCGCGGTTAATGGTGAATCAAAATTTTGATAGGAAGTCAGTTCCTATTAAGAATTTGTCCATGAGTTCTGGTTATATACAAACTCTGTTAGTGTTAGTCCCTCCCAGGCTATCAGCCGGATTGGTACACGCTTTGCTATACAGATCTGGGTCCTTACCACCGACTCCGCCGGCGTTCGTTGTTATTCGCTTATTTATTTCCGCTTCGCCTATTAGTACCACATCACAAACAACGCAACGCTATAAGCGAATTTTTGTGCACTGACTTATCACTGCACTGACTTATCACAGTCAAATATTGAAGTTTAAGGTTAACAGAAGAAAAAACATTGTCATTATTAATAAGGTAGGCGTATTTTATTTGTAATCCGAATAAGGAATTCGAATGTCAAAACTAGCCAAAACCAGCCAAACAGGTGGTTTTCAAATTCCAAAGAAGGAATTCGACGGTGCAATTGTTGTTGTAATTCCTTATTCCTCGGCAAATAAAATGAATTATTATAATTATGAATTATTTTACACAATTTGTTATTGAACCCCAAATTTCATTAACAAATTAATAACATAACCTATATAAGTTAGTTTTACTATTTTTAAATGGTTTGGTTTATAACTAAAAATACTCGTTATTTTCTAACAAAACTGATCTATTCTTTTATAAATACACTAGCTGATTACCCGGCGTTGCCCAGGTATTTATTCATCTCAATCTTCTATTAGGCAGGGGTAGAAAAAAGAATGATATCTATCTATAGGGTAAAATTGCAGTTTTTATTAACAAAAATTTATTTTATATTATAAAATAAAATTAAATAAACATATATAAAATTAATTAAAAAAAAAAAATTTGTATACAATGTTTTTAGTTTCACCTTCAAGAGCAGGAATAAATAAATTCTAAGGTCAACCCAACCCAGAGCAAGCAAAATAAAGTTGTCCGTGGGAAAAACATGGCGATCTCAAATCTACTTAATAACTATCCGACTTATTGATCGTCATCGAAAACGCAAGTTTTACTGGAAATTGCAATCTCTTAAATTTAGAAGGTAGAATCCGTCGAAATGAGTGCTATCCGTGGGATAAAAACTGTTTCACACTGTCCCTTTTCTGTGAAGATAATTAAATTTCCCGGCATCTCTTTTACGCACAGTCTTGTGCCGTTGCAAAGATTTGGCGAGTCGAGAATCCGTAGTAAAATATAGGAGATCAAACTGTAAGACGATGTGGTGGCAATCCAGACGAATTAAGTGAGTTTAGGAACTCAGTTAGATAATTAACTTCCTGATCAGTATCTACAAAGGTATCGATACACTTATATTCAGTGACTACGCCTATTCACATGGCAAGTATTTGATTGTTTATTTAGTGGTTGTCTTCATTTTTAGTAGCAAGAATGGCCCCTTCTAGCAACCGGTTCAAAATGTTATAGTTTTAAGAAACAGCCGAATAAATATAATTTATTAGTTCAGCGGCAGATTTCAAAAAACGATGTCAATTTAACATATCCATAAAACACGGCTACTAATCTACCTTTTCGAATTTGAAGTAGGGGCGTTAATGTCCTCACCCCCAAATTCGTCACCAAATGGTCGCCGAGTACCACTCTATACACTACTATTCATCTCAGCGACCCCGAAAACTATGGGATCGACAATAATATCGGTCACCCCCCCCCCTCAGTTACCCCCACTCATTTATCGACCCCATCCATCTAGAGCTGTCTTACCATCTCCATTCAACTCAGCGACCCCGAAAACCATAGAATCGATAATAGTACACCCCCTTATTTATCGACCCACATCCATCTAGAGATGTTTTACCATCACCATTCAACTCAGCGAACCCAAAAACCATAGAATTGGCACTTATATCGGTAACTTCCGTAACCTCAGCTACCCCGAACACCATAACCCCCCCACCCTCAGTTATCGACCCCAACCACCTAGACCTGGCTTACCATAACCATTAAACTCAGCGACCCCGAAAATCATAAAATCAACACTAACATCGGTCACCCCCCCGCCCTCAGTTATCGACCCCAACCCCCTAGAGCTGGCCTACCATCACCATTAAACTCAGCGACCCCGAAAACCATAAAATCAACACTAACATCGGTCACCCCAACCCCCTCATTTATCGACCCCATCCATCTAGAGCTGTCTTACCACCTCCATTCAACTCAGCGACCCCGAAAAACATAGAATCGACACTAATATCGGTACCCCCCTCATTTATCGACCCCATCCATCTAGAGCTGTCTTACCATCACCATTCAACTCAGCGACCCCAAAAACCATAGAATCGGTACTAATATCGGTTACCTCCCCCCCCTCAGTTATCGACTCCATCCCCCTAGGGCTGTCTTACCATCACCATTCAACTCAGCGACCCCGAAAATTCTCGAATCGGTACCCCCCCAAGTTATCGACCCCATCCATCTAGAGCTGTCTTACCATCACCATTCAACTCAGCGACCCCGAAAACCATAAAATCAACCGAAAACCATAAAATCAACACTAACATCGGTCACCCCCCCCGCCCACAGCTATCGACCCCAACCCCCTAGAGCTGGCTTACCATCACCATTCACCTCAGCGACACCGAAAACCATAAAATCAACACTAACATCGGTCACCCCACCTCAGTTATCGACCCCATCCATCTAGAGCTGTCTTGCCATCACCATTCAACTCAGCGACCCCGAAAACCATAGAATCAACACTAACATCGGTCACCCCCAACTCCAACACCATTCAACTCAGCGACCCCAAAAACCATAGAATTGGCACTAATATCGGTAACTTCCGTAACCTCAGCTGCCCCGAACACCATAACCCCCCCACCCTCAGTTATCGACCACAACCACCTAGAGCTGGCTTACCATAACCATTAAACTCAGCGACCCCGAAAACCATAAAATCAACACTAACATCGGTCACCCCCCCCCACCCACAGCTATCGACCCCAACCCCCTAGAGCTGGCTTACCATCACCATTCACCTCAGCGACCCCGAAAACCATAAAATCAACACTAACATCGGTCACCCCCCCCCCCCCCCCCCAGTTATCGACCCCATCCATCTAGAGCTGTCTTGCCATCACCATTCAACTCAGCGACCCCGAAAACCATAGAATCAACACTAACATCGGTCACCCCCAACTCCTCAGTTGTCGACCCCATCCCCCAGAGCTGTCTTACCATCACCATTCAACTCAGCGACCCCGAAAACCATAAAATCAACACTAACATCGGTCACCCCACCCCCCTCATTTATCGACCCCATCCATCTAGAGCTGTCTTACCACCTCCATTCAACTCAGCGACCCCGAAAACCATAGAATCGACACTAATATCGGTACCCCCCCCCCCCCCCCCCTTTGTAGCGTCAATTGGTGTGCCGCAACAAAGGTGATAAACTGTTGGGAGGGCAAACTTCGCCTGGCTCATTGGGTTAATACCCCAGGGCTAAGGCAATCCAAACAACTGATCAGACCCTATTCATATAAAGAAATCCTGAATTTAGATAAAGGTAGCATTAGGAAACTAGTGAGTTTTCTAACTGGCCACTGTGGCCTTAGATATCATCTTAGCAAAATGGGTGTGGGCTCTCTAACAGAATGCAGATTCTGTGCGGAGGATGAGGAGTCATCCGAACATGTTCTCTGCGATGGCCCAGCACTCATTTGGCTAAGGAAACGCAGTGGAATTGAAAAACTCTGCTACTAAGGACATATTATCTTTTATGAGGAAAGTTGTATGTCTATTAGATAATTAATGCCCTATTGATACAATAGATCCTTTAGATCGCGGTGTCAGTCACTTGGACTAGGGTTTCAAACAAAAAAAAATGTAATATTAGACACGACAGCGATGCCTACGCTCTAATAATGGCTTAAACATGGACGCCTGGTGTTAAGGGATGGAAAACTGAATGATTTTTCAATCGGGTCCGCATGTAAGGATTTTGTACGGAAGGCTTCCACCGCACCCAGGTTGTAGAGTCAAATATAATGAATGTTATAAGCTGTAACATTGGGCGACCCTTTGTTTCTTCTCGACAAAATCTAAAAAATGAAAGAAGTTAACTGCCTGTTCAGTCATTTGTACTCAGACTAAGTTTATAAAAGCTGTTTTATTTAATTCAATTAATTTCGAAGAAAAATGTTGATATGTAATTTCATTTCTCTTTTAAAAGGACTTAAAATTACATTTTTATGAGTATTTATAATGATGAAGTGATAAATATTATAATACGCTGAAATTAACACTATTTGAAAAAAAAATATCCGTAAATTAAATTAAATTAACAAAAAACATACAAATAAAAATATCAGATTTTTATAGAAGAAGGATTTAAATACAACAAAACTAAATATTTTTATATTTGGATTAAAACTATTTATTATTTAGCCAATCGACGTTTTGTCTGTGGTGTTAATGGGGTTGGAGTTGGTGGTTTGGCAATCTGTAAGAGAAAAATATATGGGTAAATGCAAATTTTAATTCTAGTCAAAAAGCTGTTTCCAAAACAAAAAACGATTACGATCACAAACATTAATGTTATAATAATTTAATTTATTGATCGTCATCGAAAACGCAAGTTTTACTGGAAATTGCAATCTCTTAATTTAGAAGGTAGATCCGTCGAAATGAGTGCTATCCGTGGGATAAAAACTGTTTCACACTGTCCCTTTTCTGTGAAGATAGTCGCTTCAATTAAATTTCCCGGCATCTCTTTTACGCACAGTCTTGTGCCGTTGCAAAGATTTGGCGAGTCGAGAATCTGTAGTAAAATATAGGAGATCAAACTGTAAGACGATGTGGTGGCAATCCAGACGAATTAAGTGAGTTTAGGAACTCAGTTAGATAATTAACTTCCTGATCAGTATCTACAAAGGTATCGATACACTTATATTCAGTGACTACGCCTATTCACATGGCAAGTATTTGATTGTTTATTTAGTGGTTGTCTTCATTTTTAGTAGCAAGAATGGCCCCTTCTAGCAACCGGTTCAAAATGTTATAGTTTTAAGAAACAGCCGAATAAATATAATTTATTAGTTCAGCGGCAGATTTCAAAAAACGATGTCAATTTAACATATCCATAAAACATGGCTACTAATCTACCTTTTCGAATTTGAAGTAGGGGCGTTAATGTCCTCACCCCCAAATTCGTCACCAAATGGTCGCCGAGTACCACTCTATACACTACTATTCATCTCAGCGACCCCGAAAACTATGGGATCGACAATAATATCGGTCACCCCCCCCCTCTCAGTTACCCCCACTCATTTATCGACCCCATCCATCTAGAGCTGTCTTACCATCTCCATTCAACTCAGCGACCCCGAAAACCACAGAATCGATAATAGTACACCCCCTTATTTATCGACCCACATCCATCTAGAGATGTCTTACCATCACCATTCAACTCAGCGACCCCAAAAACCATAGAATTGGCACTAATATCGGTAACTTCCGTAACCTCAGCTACCCCGAACACCATAACCCTCCCACCCTCAGTTATCGACCTCAACCACCTAGAGCTGGCTTACCATCACCATTAAACTCAGCGACCCCGAAAATCATAAAATCAACACTAACATCGGTCACCCCCCCGCCCACAGTTATCGACCCCAACCCCCTAGAGCTGGCCTACCATCACCATTAAACTCAGCGACCCGAAAACCATAAAATCAACACTAACATCGGTCACCCCCCCGCCCACAGTTATCGACCCCAACCCCCTAGAGCTGGCCTACCATCACCATTAAACTCAGCGACCCGAAAACCATAAAATCAACACTAACATCGGTCACCCCACCCCCTCATTTATCGACCCCATCCATCTAGAGCTGTCTTGCCATCACCATTCAACTCAGCGACCCCGAAAACCATAGAATCGACACTAATATCGGTACCCCCCTCATTTATCGACCCCATCCATCTAGAGCTGTCTTACCATCACCATTCAACTCAGCGACCCCGAAAACCATAAAATCACACTAATATCGATCGCCTACCCCTCTGCGGGGATACATGACTCACCCATAGGAGTGCACTACCAGCACTATTCGTTTCGGCGATACCGAAAACGGTGGGTCCGACACTAAATGTGCCGCAGTATGAAAAGTTGGCGTGTTTGTTGACAATGCACAAAATTCTGGCAAAAGTCTGGTGTGTGACGTTGCTCTTATCCACTAAGAATCTTACTAAAAAAAAAAAAAATAATGGGATAAAAACTGTTTCACACTGTCCCTTTTCTGTGAAGATAGTCGCTTCAATTAAATTTCCCGGCATCTCTTTTACGCACAGTCTTGTGCCGTTGCAAAGATTTGGCGAGTCGAGAATCCGTAGTAAAATATAGGAGATCAAACT
The DNA here is from genome assembly GCA_947095585.1 of Nephrocerus scutellatus. Classification (NCBI taxonomy): domain Eukaryota; kingdom Metazoa; phylum Arthropoda; class Insecta; order Diptera; family Pipunculidae; genus Nephrocerus; species Nephrocerus scutellatus. The sequence goes on along the minus strand of OX352764.1, from coordinate 70,866,335 downwards.
GTAAGACGATGTGGTGGCAATCCAGACGAATTAAGTGAGTTTAGGAACTCAGTTAGATAATTAACTTCCTGATCAGTATCTACAAAGGTATCGATACACTTATATTCAGTGACTACGCCTATTCACATGGCAAGTATTTGATTGTTTATTTAGTGGTTGTCTTCATTTTTAGTAGCAAGAATGGCCCCTTCTAGCAACCGGTTCAGAATGTTATAGTTTTAAGAAACAGCCGAATAAATATAATTTATTAGTTCAGCGGCAGATTTAAAAAAACGATGTCAATTTAACATATCCATAAAACACGGCTACTAATCTACCTTTTCGAATTTGAAGTAGGGGCGTTAATGTCCTCACCCCCAAATTCGTCACCAAATGGTCGCCGAGTACCACTCTATACACTACTATTCATCTCAGCGACCCCGAAAACTATGGGATCGACAATAATATCGGTCACCCCCCCCCCCTCTCAGTTACCCCCACTCATTTATCGACCCCATCCATCTAGAGCTGTCTTACCATCTCCATTCAACTCAGCGACCCCGAAAACCATAGAATCGATAATAGTACACCCCCTTATTTATCGACCCACATCCATCTAGAGATGTCTTACCATCACCATTCAACTCAGCGACCCCAAAAACCATAGAATTGGCACTAATATCGGTAACTTCCGTAACCTCAGCTACCCCGAACACCATAACCCTCCCACCCTCAGTTATCGACCTCAACCACCTAGAGCTGGCTTACCATCACCATTAAACTCAGCGACCCCGAAAATCATAAAATCAACACTAACATCGGTCACCCCCCCCCGCCCACAGTTATCGACCCCAACCCCCTAGAGCTGGCCTACCATCACCATTAAACTCAGCGACCCGAAAACCATAAAATCAACACTAACATCGGTCACCCCACCCCCTCATTTATCGACCCCATCCATCTAGAGCTGTCTTGCCATCACCATTCAACTCAGCGACCCCGAAAACCATAGAATCGACACTAATATCGGTACCCCCCTCATTTATCGACCCCATCCATCTAGAGCTGTCTTACCATCACCATTCAACTCAGCGACCCCGAAAACCATAAAATCACACTAATATCGATCGCCTACCCCTCTGCGGGGATACATGACTCACCCATAGGAGTGCACTACCAGCACTATTCGTTTCGGCGATACCGAAAACGGTGGGTCCGACACTAAATGTGCCGCAGTATGAAAAGTTGGCGTGTTTGTTGACAATGCACAAATTTCTGGCAAAAGTCTGGTGTGTGACGTTGCTCTTATCCACTAAGGATCTTACTAAAAAAAAAATTTTTTGATCTCAAATACTGTTTTATTTAAGAAACAAAATGGGAGGGCCTTTATGAGAACAGTCAAGCTACATAACAGAATAGGGGAAATAACATGTAATATTGAGCCTTGCAATCTCTGGCCAGACACAACAGGGTTAAGCTCGGTTGGGTACCAGGTCATCGAGGTATCGCAGGCAACGAAGCCGCAGATGAACTAGCTAGAGCAGGTTCGGAAACTGCATTCATAGGACATGAACCTTTTTTTAGCGTCAATTGGTGTGCCGCAACAAAGGTGATAAACTGTTGGGAGGGCAAACTTCGCCTGGCTCATTGGGTTAATACCCCAGGGCTAAGGCAATCCAAACAACTGATCAGACCCTATTCATATAAAGAAATCCTGAATTTAGATAAAGGTAGCATTAGGAAACTAGTGAGTTTTCTAACTGGCCACTGTGGCCTTAGATATCATCTTAGCAAAATGGGTGTGGGCTCTCTAACAGAATGCAGATTCTGTGCGGAGGATGAGGAGTCATCCGAACATGTTCTCTGCGATTACCCAGCACTCATTTGGCTAAGGAAACGCAGTGGAATTGAAAAACTCTGCTACTAAGGACATATTATCTTTTATGAGGAAAGTTGTATGTCTATTAGATAATTAATGCCCTATTGATACAATAGATCCTTTAGATCGCGGTGTCAGTCACTTGGACTAGGGTTTCAAACAAAAAAAAATGTAATATTAGACACGACAGCGATGCCTACGCTCTAATAATGGCTTAAACATGGACGCCTGGTGTTAAGGGATGGAAAACTGAATGATTTTTCAATCGGGTCCGCATGTAAGGATTTTGTACGGAAGGCTTCCACCGCACCCAGGTTGTAGAGTCAAATATAATGAATGTTATAAGCTGTAACATTGGGCGACCCTTTGTTTCTTCTCGACAAAATCTAAAAAATGAAAGAAGTTAACTGCCTGTTCAGTCATTTGTACTCAGACTAAGTTTATAAAAGCTGTTTTATTTAATTCAATTAATTTCGAAGAAAAATGTTGATATGTAATTTGATTTCTCTTTTAAAAGGACTTAAAATTACATTTTTATGAGTATTTATAATGATGAAGTGATAAATATTATAATACGCTGAAATTAACACTATTTGAAAAAAAAATATCCGTAAATTAAATTAAATTAACAAAAAACATACAAATAAAAATATCAGATTTTTATAGAAGAAGGATTTAAATACAACAAAACTAAATATTTTTATATTTGGATTAAAACTATTTATTATTTAGCCAATCGACGTTTTGTCTGTGGTGTTAATGGGGTTGGAGTTGGTGGTTTGGCAATCTGTAAGAGAAAAATATATGGGTAAATGCAAATTTTAATTCTAGTCAAAAAGCTGTTTCCAACACAAAAAACGTTTACGATCACAAACATTAATGTTATAATAATTTAAACTTGTAATCGTGTTCAATAGATCAAAAAGTAAAATGGTTACCATGCTGTTTTTAAAAACTTTTATTTAACGTGACTTGACCTTTGGTTGTGTGTCTCTTTAAACTTCTTTCAGGTCCTTTTACTTTCTTTTACATAATAAAAGGACGTATAGTAATCATGAGCGTTCAGCCATCAGCAGAGTAGGGCGAATAACACAGAATGCTTCAGAAATGCATGTGGTCGCAACTATCTCTGACTGGTGGAAGTGCGATCAAACCTCCACGTGGTGGCCGCTGGTAATTTCTCTCCAGTACAGGAAAAGTGAAATGATCGGGCGCGAGGCCAATAACCTCTCCCGTAAAAATCCCATATTACGAAACGCCAAATCAGCCTCGGATACACTGATGAACGACGACGACCACGGCAACGAAAACGGCTAAACGATTAAAGAATTTTCTCATGGAACGTACGCTCACTGTATAGAGCTCGAGCAGCACAGCAGCTAGCCGATACCCTGTCCAAATATAATGCTGTCATAACAGCAATTCAGGAGATTCGGTGGACGGGGAATAGTGTCTTACAAAAATCAGAATATGACATATATTACAGCTGTCATGCAAGACATCATGTGCTAGGGGTGGGGTTTCTAGTCAGCAAAAGAGTGAAACCCACCGTTATAGGCTTTAAAGCAGTAAAAGCTATGCTTTCGCGTGCATCATCTGAGGATTCTCCAGATGATGAAAAAGAAGAATTATTTGAATCAGTCGAACGGGAACTCTATGCATGTCCTCAGTATGACGTAAAAATAATTCTGGGGGATTCGAATGCCAAAATAGGTAGGGAGCCAGTATTCAGGCAGTACATTGGCACCCATAGCTTACACGAGAATACATGGACAACGAGTCATAGAGATGGCAGCAAGCAATAATTTGATCGTTGCGTGTACAAGGTTTACGCGTAAAAATATCCACAAAGCCACCTGGGTATCTCCTGATGGAGCCACTTGCAACCAGATAGACCACGTGTTGATAGACCGATGCCACAACCCAAACCTGATGACGGCACGAACGTACCGGAGTGCCAACGTCGACTCTGACCACTATATTTTTGGTATGGTGCTCCGAGCGCGGATTGCATCCGCGAATCAGATTCAAGTCAATAAGGCTGCCCTTCGCAACGAAGAGACCAGAAACAACTACGGTCAATCTAAAGCACTCGCCCTAAATGCAGGGAGAGTAAGTCCTGGGACTGAGATGCCGGGCGTAGAAGAGAAATGGACACGCCTTAAGAATACTGTCATTAGTACTGCTGACTCCATCTTAGGTAGTAGTCGTAGAGATCGCAACGACTGGTTCGATGACGAATGTAAGCTAGCGACTGAACGTAAGAATAGAATTTGGGCACGCGAAGATGAATATAAAGAGCTCAGAAGATATGAAAAAACAGTTTACCGGCGAAAGAAAGCAGCCTGGGAGAAGAATCTCGTCCGTGAACTAGAACAGTACAGAGAGCGAGAACCGCACCAGGCGCGGAAGTTCTACCAAAGAGTCCGCGGTATGACGCAATATACATCGCGTTGCACATACTGCAAAGACAAGAGGGTGATCTGATTGCCGATCTCGAATTCGAGGCTCCATCAATGACCGCAGACCACACTATGCTGCCGCCACCAAGCATAGACGAAGTAAGCAGAGCGATAAATCGGCTCAAAAATAATAAGGCCACGGGATCTGATGGTATCACAGCGGAGCTGATTAAAACAGGATGCCCCGCAATACACCAAGCAATTCATGAACTAATAGTGGAAGTATGGGAGGAAGAAGCGATACCAGAAGACTGGCGAAGAGGCATCCTGTGCCGGATACATAAGAAAGGAGATATTACAACCTGTATCAATTATCGTGGTATAACGCTGTTGAGTACCGCGTATAAGATTTTCTCCTCTATCCTTCAAGGCATGATAGCCCCATAAGCTAAAGTCATCATTGGTTCATACCAGTGTGGCTTCATCCCAGGCAAATTAACAACTGATCAGATTACAGGCAGGTGATGGAAGAATGTCTAGACTTTCAAAACTCACTACACCATCTTTTTATAGATTTTAAAGCCGCCTATGATAGCACATCCAGAGGAGAATTTTATAAAGCCATGAGAGAATTCGGCATCCCAAATAAACTGACATGACTATGTAGGTTGACCATGACCAATGTTATAAGCCAAGTAAAAATATCCGGATCACTATCAAGCCCATTCCACATCTATAGGGGGCTCCGACAAGGGGATGGACTGGCCTGCGTCCTTTTCAACCTGGCCTTGGAGAAAGTGATCCGAGACTCTTACGTAACAACGAGAGGAACAATCCTCTAAAAGTCCTTTCAGAATGTCTAGACTTTCAAAACTCACTACACCATCTTTTTATAGATTTTAAAGCCGCCTATGATAGCACATCCAGAGGAGAATTTTATAAAGCCATGAGAGAATTCGGCATCCCAAATAAACTGACATGACTATGTAGGTTGACCATGACCAATGTTATAAGCCAAGTAAAAATATCCGGATCACTATCAAGCCCATTCCACATCTATAGGGGGCTCCGACAAGGGGATGGACTGGCCTGCGTCCTTTTCAACCTGGCCTTGGAGAAAGTGATCCGAGACTCTTACGTAACAACGAGAGGAACAATCCTCTAAAAGTCCTTTCAGATACTGGCTTACGCAGACGATATTGACATCGTTGGTAGATACCGAAGAGCTGTACAGGGAGCTTTCATCCAGATCGAGCAGGCGGCACGAAATCTGGGGCTGCAGATAAATGAGAGGAAAACAAAGTACATGGTGGCCACGTCTGTGAGTAGAAGATCCAACATTGGTCCCTCAATCCAAATAGTGGAGCGCGAATTTGAAGTAGTGCAATGCTTTAACTATTTTGGGTCAACTGTAGCAGCCGATAACAGCGTGGAACCAGAAATACGCGCACGGTTGCTTAAAGCCAACAAAGCCTACTATAGTCTGTTAAGACTCTTCAAATCCAGGAATTAAACCATAACATCCAAGCTATGTGAGGAAGGACGATTCCGGAGACTATAATGATGAGATCTACGAGCGTAACCGCGATGTCGACATCGTGAAGAGAATTAAGCTCGGTAGGCTCCGGTGTAAGTCCTTTGCGGTAGTATTTACGGAACATGTCAGCGAGGCAGGCCAAGCCTACGCTGGAAGGATGGCGTAGACCAAGCCGCGAGAGTTTAGGGATGCCAAAATGGATGACATCGGCTCGAAATCGGACCGGTGGAGAGATCATGACAATTTTCGAACTCGGGATTTTTGCAGATTTACACATTTCATATCTCCTGAGTCAGAAAAAGCGAACAGCCCAGACGGCTGAATTGATATGGATGAAAATTCATCCCTATTAATTTTCATCCCTATCAATTCCAGCCCGACAGACTTTTTTTAAACTTCTTTTAGGAAATTTTTAACCGCAAGATGGTAATGTAGACGTACTTTTACTTACGTATGTAATGACACAAAAACTTTGAAAAAACTAAATTGCTCAACTATACTTATTCACTAGCATATTAGTTTACTATATAGGCAGATAGTAAAAAACTGAGATTTCGCAAAATAAAAGCAGATTGTACATTTCATATTTATTATGAGTACATACCGATCTAATTGGCTTCGGTGTTGTTGCACTACCTGATGGAGGATCATGTGCCTTGGGGCCATCATCGTCTCCCACGACTGTCACAGCAACTGGTCGCTGTTGTGTAGTTGCAGTCATAGTTCGTTCAGTGCTGACACTTCGCGAAGCAGATCCTGATCTTTTAAACATTCCCGATAGACGTCCGCGCAAGTCCTTTTTGCTTGCTCTCATATCGCTTGCTACACTGATATCAGAGTCTGATCCTTGAATCTATGAAAAACAAGTGATTTAATGAGCTTTTCATAGAATTCTTAATACTTACCGATATTTCACTTTCGGAATTACGACTGCTTTTTGCCAGACTCCTCAGCTTACCCATAAGACTCTTCTTCTTTTTGCGGGGGCCGCGCGGCATATCACTTTGCGTAGAGCCGCCTGATAGACGCGAATCAAGGTGCGAGTCAAAGCTAGAATCGCGGACAAGACCACCTAACTCGGAATCAATAGATTGTATGGAAGACACACTACCGTCGTCTTGGCGCCATATATTCTATGTGACGTTATTTGGTTATTTTTAGATTTTAAACAAAGTTACCAAGAATTACTAAATTCGATTTTACTCACCTGGTCTTGTTGAATAGAATGATCCAATGAGAGACTTTTTCTTATTAAACTTCCATTGTGTATGGAAGAGCGGGAAAGCTTCGAGCCATTTCCAGTTCGAATGTTCGATGTTGCACCTAAAACTGAGGCGGTAGTTACCGCCGTATCGTTTTCCTGAGAAGCAGCCCTTCTTAAATTACTTCGTCTTATTCTAGTGCGTTCATTTTCATCTTCACTATTTCGTTGGAATTTTCTCAGTTCCTCTGAAGCTTCGGCTAAACGTGCTAGAACATTTGTAATTTGGGAGCTACTAAGTGTTGGTGAAGGACTTCTGCTTCGCCTTGTATTTGACTGCTCTGGCCGAAGTGAATTACTACCTCCAATACTTGTTGATTTTCCAACGCTATCAGAAGTAGCCATTTTTAAATCTGGAGCGATCTTTACCAGCTCATCGACAGTCTGTAATAAGGCACCAACTTTCCTTTCACCGCCATCATGTTCCATTCGCCTTTTGATCAATTCCTTTTCGTAACGTTCACGTTCACGGCGTAGCTTCTCGTTAGAAGTTCTTAATTTGGCGTGAACATCACGCAATTCGAGCAGGTCACATTGAAGTTCCGCGATTTTCTTGCGACCCTCTTCCATTTCCTCTTCGGTTGAACGTTTTAACTGATCTAATCTTCGTTTTGAATCAAGTCGCTCCTTGTCTCGTTCACGTTCAACTTCAAACAGGGTCTGTCGTAGATCACGAGCGAGTGTTGAGGTTTCTTGCAACAGACGTTGCTGATCTTCACGCTCCTTTTGCCAGGACAACTCTAATTTTGTCTTCATGCCTGGGATTTTAGTTCGACCAGAGCCAATGACACGATCTTCTTCGAATTCATTCAATTTGGATTGCATTTCAGAAATTTTGATCTCATTTGCACTCCTTTCAGAAACAAGATCCGTTTTCACTTTGCTTACTTCGAGTCGCGATTCACAAAGCTGATCTTCGAGGCAGCCGATCTGCATATCATTGAAATAATTAATGTAATAAATATTTAATACGCGTACATCAAATAACTCTCACCTGTTGCTCTAAGTATGCAATTTTACTCTTATCGTCGTCATCGCTGCTATGCATAGAACCACGGCTTTGCCGTCCGGTATTGTTTGCTTTTAAATCGCCAATTTTTTTCTGTGCTGATTCAAGCAGTTGCTTAAAAGAGTCGCGATCCTTTTTAAATCGTTCGCATTGTCGCTGTGACATAAGAAGAAAACAGGAATATTGTATTAATGGAGCACATTTATTTGTTTTTATAAATGTAATTTGTCTTCATTTTAAATAAAGTTATATATTGTAATTAACAAAAACTTCTCAATGTCAATGGTACAAACATATAGAAGATATTAAAGCGGAGCTTTTCAGCTCGCCATATGGATAGTTGTAATTCAGTCTAAAGATTAAATGAGACAAAATCTTAAAATTTCGCCATCGCAAGGCGAGCGGTAAGCAACTTTTTCAAAACAAGTTGATCAAATTCTGACCGTTAAAAGTCGCGATATACGAGTGTACAAACTCACAAACAAACAAACCGGTCTCACATAACTCACAAAAACAAACTTTTCTTAATAACTTTAAAACATAAGGCCAAGTGAAGGGTGGGTAATCATTGGCTATGGCATTTTTGTTTTTGAACGTTTTGTTTGAAATTTCAGCACCTCGTCAGTCTGATATTCCGCGGCACGAAACAATCATGTTTTCGCTTGAGGAGCGTTTCGAAATATTAAAAACTTATTTACAATGTCAGTAGCCGAAATCGTGCGAATTTTGAAAATAAATATGGGTCGTGAAAGCGCGCCAAGCGGAAACGCTGTGGTGAAACTCGTGAAGTTCGTCAGAAAGTTGTTACTGGATAACAGAAGTGGTACTTGAGCTCGGACAGTTTGCACGGCCGAGAATATTGCGGCTGTGGGACAGAATCCATCGACCTCAACTCGACGCCAATCGCAGCAACTGGCTATTAGTCGTACCAGCCTGAGCAGAATACTGCACAAAGACCTGAGATTCTCCGCTTGGTCCATAGACTAGCTTGATAACGACGTCGATTTAGGTCGAAAAATCATCTTTTCAGACGAAGTGCATTTCCATTTCGGGGACTATGTAAACAAGCAGAACTGCCAGATTTACGGTTCGGAACAGCACACGTAATTGTAGAGAAGCCAATGCATCCACCAAGAGCGACAGTTTTGTTTGGATTTGGGAGTGGTGGCCCATTTTTCTTCACTGGAAACGCCGTTACCGTCAATGACGACCATTACAAAACCAGCTGGCCAACTTTTTATGGCCTCAAATCGACGCCATGATTGTGGACGACCTTTGTTTTCAACAAGATGGCGTCACATCCCATACAAGCCGACTGACATTTTATTTATTTCGCGCCAAAGTTGGCATCCGAATAATCAGCCCTTTGGAAGATGTCAATTGGCCTGTGATTTGACGCCGATGGACTTTTTTCTATTAGGTGGCATTAAGGATAGATGTTATGCGGATAAAACAATAAAAACAATTCAAAACAAACCTTGATTATACTCATTTTATAGCGTTACTAGCTGTTCCCGGGCGCTTTGCTACCCGCACACATGAACCCCCGAGGTGACGGGAGTACTATAGCTTATAACTTTCCCTCACCTGCCAATAATTTACGTTGACATTTTTTTTTTTAAAATACGTTTGTAAATCTCATGCTAAAATTTTATCTTTCTCCCCTTCCATCTATACCTATAACTTTCCCCTACCTGCCAATAATATATCTTAAAAATTTCATAAAATTCAGTTTAAAAATGTGGCTGATATTAACATTTTACATTCCCTGTGTGTAAAATAAAATAACTACTAATCAATCAAATGCAGTTTTCGTGACTCATGTGTATAATATAAAAGCAATTATTTTGTGTAATAACGTTTTTTTACGATTAATTAAAAATTTTTAGTTTGGCGTCCTACGATGTATTCTTGCGCGTATTGTAATGAAACGAAATATATGTCAAAAATAGCGGTTTTACCACCTACTATCTTGAAAACAGCGCCACCTAACGGGTCCAAATTTCACAAAAACCCAAATAGCAACGAAACAAACGTATAGTTAAAATTTAAAGTTCCTAAGATGCTTCGTTACTAAGAAACAGAGAAACCGTTATATCTTGGAAACAGCGCCATCTATCAGGTCCAAATTTCACAAAAACCCAAATAGCAATGAAACAAACCTATGGTTAAAATCTGAAGTTCCTAAGATGCTTCTTTGCTGAGAAACAAAAAAAAAACCGTTATATTTTGACAACAGTGCCACTTAGAGTTCAAACCAAAACAAAAACCCAAACCGCTAAAATCCTAATCTATGGTGAAAATTTCAGCTTCCTGCTGTATCTGGTTCCTGAGAAAGGCAATCTCAAAAAATTAACACACCATTTTTATATATTAGATTAAAAACAAACTTTTATGTTTCCCTCCCTTTAGAATAAAGTCTATATTAAACTTTCCAGTTTTTTAGTGTTACTTTATAAAAAAAGTTTTGGATCTTTTTATTTTTACTAAATAACTGTTATTTGTTTGTTTTATTTTTTAAATTCTCTATATTAACTTCACTTGCCCGTGTGTTTGTGGGTTTGTGGGCTTGTGGATTTGTGTGTCATGGAATCTTGCGATCAATTTTTACCACACTTCCTACAGCCCAATTTTATTGAAATGTGGCACACATGTATATCTCCCATGACAACACTTTAAATTTTGTACACATGTGTGTCTTCGATGGAAAACACTTTTTGTAAAAGCTTGGAGCGATCGGCCCCTTGGGGACCCCAATATACAATTTTTAAATATAGCTATATCGCATCAGATCACGGCAAAGTATGAGCTCTGTGCTTTGTGAGCAGCGCTGTTCGCTGCCGCTGCGGCATTTGGTGGATGATTTTGCCACAAAACGAGCACGCAGTGTGTGTGTGTGTGTGTGTATCCCCGATTAGAGAATTTACAAGAAAAATTTTAATTTTTATGGGTTGTTTTTACTAGTTGATCCCGGGCGCTTCGCTATCCGCAGGGTAGTGGTGTACTACCATGTAGCCTACCATCCCCCACCTGCCAATAATATGCATTGAAATTTTCATAAAAATAGATTAGTAAATGTTGCTGACATTACATTTAAATTTCGCACCCACCAGCGAGGGGGAAGGAGGTTGTACTATAACCTTCCTCCACCTGCCGATAATATACACTAAATCTTTTTATAAAAATCGGTTGATAAATGAGATTTTTGATAAATAACAACCGCACAATATTTAATTTTTATTTATATAGATTGCAATCTTAAGGGCCTTATTAATTTTGATTGTAATATTTTGAACGTGAGTATAATATTATTATGAGTACATATATTCGAAGTTTCGAACGCATAAAACTTCGAAAAAAACGAAAGATCAAGCCGCTGTCACTAAATTATCGTTCAAAAAACAGATCTTACAGTAGTTCTCTTATGCAGCTATAAGCTGTAAAAATCTAAATAGAAGACGCGTTAGTATTATGTCTATAGAAACCGGAGTCTAATAACTAAATAACGGTGCTCTACAATATCAACATTTTATCTCCAGCGTCTAAAAAGTGCCTTTGGATGAATACCCTTAGAGATTTGGTGTAGTAGCTGATACTTTCTATATTATATTTTCTGTAGAAATCCATATTAACCGTGCATAACCTATATAGGTAGATAAATTTGTTGACATCGTTTCTTTCTTTAGAAAATTAAAAATACAGTTTTGGTTTTTGCACTATTGAGGATTTTTGCCGTTACTTTCAACTTCTAATATAATAATAATAATATTCGGCGCGACAGACCATTGCGGTCCAAGGCCTAGCTTCTCGCGACCATTTGTGTTGGGCATGGATTCGAACTACGAACCTTCTGCTCAGTAGCCGTGCGCAGTTCCACTGAGCCACGGCGCCCACATATATATGTAAATTTGAAGTGTTTGTTTGTTTTTATACAAATTCACAGCGTTGATCGTATTACTTAAAAGTTTTTTTAGATGCTTCACTGATATGGAAGGAACCGTAAGCATATTTCCGCCAAACAAAAACACTTTTTGGAGAGTTAAAATTGTGTTTCATTGGCAACATATATTTATCGTAAACCAGCGGAAATACCCGACGTTTCCTGGCTGCCCCATCTAACTGACAACCCGCTAACTGACCCACCACCCACAATTGACTAACTCAGCCACCCAGAAAACTATAGTATCGACACTTATATCGGGGGGGGGGGTCAGTAGGTGTATGGAGGTCAGTTGGTGTAGAGTCGGTTAGTGGGTGGTCAGTTGGATGGGGTGGAGTGGAGCATCCGGGAAAAACCGGGTATTTCCGGTAGTAATCCATAAAATTCAGCAGATTTTACTTAACATGACCTAATAAATTTAAATTTAAGATAGTTTTTTCTTCAAATACTCTCACAAGTTTTTAATTGAAACTGTTAAATAAAAATTCATACCTGCATCGATGTTATTTCTGTGCTTAAATTTTTAACCTGTTGTTCATATCGCAATCTAGTGGAAGCAACTTCTGATTTACTATTCAATTCGGCATTTTCTAGTCTGAAACGGTTAAACAAAATGAAAAGAAAACTAAAATTCTTTAATTTTTACTCCTTTTAATTAAACTCACTTTATTTTCAGGGACTTAATTTCATTTTCCAGACGAGCGTTTTGTCCGTTGATTGAGGACTGTGCTTGTTCGATGCGACTGAAATCATTCAACTTTCGACTGATTTCGTCATTGTCCTTTCGCAGTTGGAATACTAAGTCGATGTTCATATCGTTTTCGCGTCGCAATCGATCGTACTCTTGGTCTTTTTCAGCTATTTTATTTTTAAGCATAGCCTTTTCATATTCCATGGAACCACCATTTTTTTGTTTCGATTCCAAATTCTGGATCCTTTTCTGGGCATCCTTCAACTGCTTAGCTATTTCAGATTTTTCTGTTTGCAATGAATCTATATCCACAAGTTTTTGCTTAGTTGCGTTTAACTCCGATTGTAGATTTTGTTTTTCAGTAGTAAGTAAAGCTCTCATTAGAATAGTTTCTTCGGAAAGTTTTTCCCAATGGGTGTTCAAATCGCTATAACGGGTTTGCTCTTCGCTAAGTGACGACTGAAGATCTTCAAGCTGTTTTTTTAGTTCCTGAACTTGTTTTACTGATGCAGAATCATGCTTGGAGTTTCCAGGCTTCGATTTAAGGTCTTTGATTTCCTTTTCAAGAGCTGTTTTTGTCTTATCCGCTGATTTTCTGGTAGCATAAAGTTCATCGTCTATTTGTGAAACTTTAGCCTCCCATTTTTCGCGCTCTTTACGTTCCTTTTCGTATTCCTTTTCTAGTGAGTTCAGTTTATCTTTATCACGTTTAAGCTGACATTCCAGCAGAGATTTAGCTGCTTCTGTGTGTTTTATCTGTCCGAATAAATGGGAGAAGTATGAATACTAAATATGTTTGCACAATGTATAGCGTAAAAAAGACAGTAGTTGAAAAGGATTAGCATTAGATAGTTCTTATTGTTTATGTGTATGTATGTTTGTACGAATGTATGAAACCCACTAACTAAAGAGCAGCGGCTTCCTTTGCAAAGCTGTCTTAAGGGTAGGCAGGTAACATTTTTAGTTCGATTCGTTGTCAGTTGTGGATGTTATAACGAAAAGAAAATTCTCCATATACATTTTTTTGGAGATGGTTTTGAGGGGGTTTTGGAGCGTTTTGAGGGGGGTTGGAGGGGGGTTGGAGGGGGTCTTGAAGGGCGTCTTAATGGAATCTTGACGGGAATTTTAAGAGGATCTTGGAAGGGGTCTTTAGGTGTTCTTGGGTGGTCTTGAAGGGGGTATTAATGGAATCTTGAAGTAGATTTTGGGAGGGTCTTCAGGGGTGTCGTGAGTGGGTCTTAAGGAGTTCTTGAAGGCGTCTTAAGGGGTTTTGAAGTGGGTCTTTATGGGGGTTTTTTGGGGTTCTTTGAGCGTCTTGGGGGTTTTAATAAGGTTTTGATTGTGGTCTTCAGAGAGAATTGAGGGGGTCTTGATAGAGTCTTAATATTTTCTTGAACTAGTGTTATGGTTGTATTGATGGCAGTCTTAGGTGGTCTTGAGAGGTTTTCAGAGCATCTGTAGTAGGTAATAAGATGGTTTTTAAGGCATCTTAGGTGAGGTTTGAAGAGGATCTTGAGTGGGTTTAAGGAGAGTTTTGGGTGGGGTCTTAAGAGGGTATAAGGGGAGACTTAAATTGGGTTTTAAGAGTATATTAAGAGGTTCTTGATGGAGTCTTGAGGGTGGTCTTCAGGGGCATTCCGGGCATTTAGGAGGTCTAGAGGCAGTCTTTAGGTGGCATTGGTTGGGTTTGAGGTCCCTATTGGGTGTTTTAAGGGGTGGTCTTAATGGAGTCTGGAGGGGGTTTTAAGAGGGTCTTTAATAGGGTCTTAAGGAAGCTTTTAGAAAGTCTTGAGGAGGTCTTAAGGGAGGTATTGAGGGAAATCTTGAGCAGGGTATGGAGAAAGTTTTAAGAGCGTCTTTAGTTGGGTCTTAAGGGGTCTTCAGTGGGTTTTGAAGGCGATCTTGTATATTGTCTTGAGAGCGTCTTAAGGTGGTCATGAGGTGGTCCTGGGTTAGTCTCGAGTGTATGGGGGTATTTTTTGGGTTCCTTGCGGGGTCTTTTTGGGGTATTTTGAAAGCCTTTGGAGGTCCCCATATTACCATCCCATATTCATAATATGGAAATTATATGTAAATATTTGGTTTGGTTAAAAGGTATAAAATAAAATACATGGTAGAACTGGAGTAACTAGAATTAAATTGTTTTGTTTTAGTTTAGATACTAATTTGATATTTTTTAGTTTAAAGAGAGAGAGAGAGTTAAAAGTTTTAAAAATAGCTTGACACTCAATGATCAATGGGACATCGTCGTCGGTTTTTTTTAAACAAACCTGGTTATCTTGTTTTTTAATCTTCTCCTCAAGATCTTTAATTTTAGAATTTAACTTTTTGTTATCATCGTCAGATTTCCTAAGTTTCTGGTCCAATGTAACACCTGAAGTAACTTTAAGTTTTTCTGTTAAATAAGTAAAAAATAATTTTATTAATGTAAATTATGTAAATCAACTGACTAAAGATCGTACTTAGATCTTTTTCAGCCGTAGATAGCTGGTCTTTAACTATCTGTAGATTCTGCTCGATCGCAGTTTTTTCAGTGTCCAGTTTTTTAATTTTATCACCATTACAGTTTAGTACAATAGCTCTCATTTCAGCGATTTCTTCTTCCAACTCTTCGACCCATTTTTTGAGATGATTTTTTGGAGTCAAATCTGTTACAACCTTTGGTTTTCTCTGAGGAAGTTTCTCTTCGGCCTCTTGCAGAATTCGCTTAAGTTTAGAACTAACATTGTTACGCTCACGTTCGACGATAGTTAGAGATTCTTTAAGTTTGATTAACTCTCCTAAAGATCCATTACCCATCCCTAAACAGTTCGTTTTTAAAGCCTGTAATTGTAATCGCTTATTATCCTTGAGTAGTTTCTCATTCTCACACTCTATCGCTGTGATCTTTGATCGCAAAATCGTTGCCTCCTGCTCCACTAAATTTAGTTGTTGTTTAAAATCAACATTTGCATCTTGTTTTAACCTTGTTTTATCATTTTTGTTTGTTTTAAATACTACAATATCAGCTTGAAGACGCTCTATTTCTCGATCTCGTTCAATTATAGTTTTTCGGAGCAGCGTTATATCATCATTAAGAGCTTTCAGTTTCTTTTCCGCAGTGTTACTTGAGTTAAATGATAACAATGACGGTAGTCTTTTGCTTCCATTGACATCATTTTTTAATTTCTCCTGAAGTTCCTTAACTTGCTTTCTAGACTCTTTATTTTCCTTTTCTAGATCTTCAACTTTAATTCGTAGTATGGATGCTTCCTGTTCGTTCAGTTCAAGAAGCACTCGTAATTCTGCCGGGTCATCTTCATCGGAAATGCCCTCATCATGATCAGATGGTGCTTCTGGAGTAAGCCTACTTGTTGTTGTACTAAGCTTCTGACCTGTATGTTAAAAATATTGATATGTTTTTAATTTAGCAACAAAAAATAATTACATATATGATGCCGTAAATACACAAGGGTATACACAACATGCAAGTTTTATAATCCAGGCAACGAAAAATAACTAAATTCATTAGGTACAATATAATTTTTACGTGTGTTATTTTGTATTCACATTTATTTTAATTATGAGCAGCTGCAAAAAATGGCATGAATTTGTTTTAATTTTTAAGGTATGATTCAAAACCCAATACTATATTAGTTAAAAAATAAAAAGAATTTTCAATTAAAAATTAGGAAAAAATTTAAAAAATTAAAGATTTTTTTAAAAACTAAAAAAGAAAACAAAATAAAGAAATGCAATGAATCAAAATCAGTAAGTTAAATGAAAAATGGAAAATCTTGCAAAAGCTTCATACTTCGTGATCGTGATGCCATTTTTTTCAACTGCATCATCAATGACTCATTCTCGTCCTCGAAACGAATTACTTTGTTCCTTAAATGTTCAGCCTAGAATTGAACAACACGATATTTTTGTAGGTACAGTTTATCAAATTCAGTAATAACATTATATTAGTATTATGTCTGCGAAGGTGTCTTTTGATCTAGCCGAAACGGATGTATGCCATCGGCTTGCAAGGTCGTGAGTATGGACCTTATAAAATCTTTTCAAATCCGAGACCAGCGCCGACGACCAGAAAATCGAAATGACTTTTTCAACATATAACTTATAAGATTTAGCCTTCAAAAGACCAGCACTGACTGGTAACAATATGCATAAAATTTTGCATTAATTAACTAAGTAGTGAACGTCGGGGGAATTCATAGAAAACTTTGGGAGCTTGAGAATTTAGTGGTCTGGGTGGCCTCCCTCGTGTTGTGTCTGAGGAAATTGGAGGCTTGTGGATTTGCTTAGAGGACTTTGGATGTTTGGACACGCGAGGTTTAGGGGCGTGGGCCACACACTTACCACTATCGACCTACCCAATCCAGAGTATTTGATTGGGTAGCCCACACCGCCCATCACCAGCCCCTTACAACCCGTCACCCTAAAGCCACGAAGCTCCCCAAGTCCTCAAAGTAATTAACGCTGCTCAATAATACATTCCCGAGAGAGGCAGTTGCTGACATTTTATTCTGCGTTATGCCCCCAAGCGCTCCGTTACCATTTTTTGAATCCCTCGCACCACGCACCGCATCTCTTTGTTACCGCTACCGTTTTTTATTTGTATTTCAATGCAATCCAAATTTAGACGTTTACACATCAAAAATTCCATCATTCCTACATAAGAGATAACAAATGCTTAACAAACCTAAGTAGGAAGTAACAAATACATCATTAAAATAAGGGTGCTTTAACTAAAGTACATATTTTTAATCGAGGATAAGGCTAAATAATTGAATTTAACTTCAGTGATCGCAAGGGTAACTTTAGGGTAACAATTATGGATTCTGATTCTTTATAATATTACTAGTGATGTAGCCGGCGTTGACGGTCATGTCATATGTCACCCCTTCGTACCCACCCGTATGGATTCCAGAGGTGTCTTACCGTCACTATTCATCTCAACGACCGCTTAAGCTATAGCACTAATATCGAGCCTGTCATACGTCACCCCCTTCCACCACTGCCATCAATCACTATTCTTGTCAGCGACTCCGGAAACTATGGATCGGACACTTATATATATCTATATTGCTATATTTTAATTAGGTATGATCGTTCTGATTGTCGTGAAAAAATCATTAATATTTGTAAGTTTACATTTCCAATGACATGAAGTAAATAGTTAAAATTAGTTTAATTAAATTTCACAAACAACGATGAACAAAATAAACAATACATAAGCACTTCTAATTAATAAACAAAATGCAGTACGGCAATTCGTACCAGCTCTGAAAATTAGTTCACGTGAAACCACCGATGGAAATAATAATCCATGAAGTCCAAGTGCTGATGACGGCAACATTTTACCGAAGGGCGATTGTATATGACCAAGTGAAGGAATAATATGTAAAGTGATATTGCTGGATATGGGATTATCCGTTTGTGTTGAAATACTTGACGACTCCAGTATACCCACTTCTCGCGACTCTTGAGATTGGGGCCGTTCACTCGAATTTCTTATCATCTCGGTTATAATTGATTTCTGCGCAAACTGAAGAATCTCTTCATCAGTAGATAAACATACATTTATTTTGTTTAGTTCTTTGTGTCGGCTACGAATATATTTATCCACTGAGCTTGTACTTTCTATAGAAGTGGCACCAGAAGAATGTTTCAAAGTTGTATGAAAAGATTTATCCGAGAATAAAATATTTTCTTTATGTACAACATTGTCTGGAAATACGTTTAGGTCAGTTTGTGTGCCTCTGGGAAACTTTAATACTTCTGTGTAGTCTACAGTTTGGACCCCGCTATTAATACGAACTGGGATATGCCGATGGTGTCGAAGTCTTCGATTCTAAGGTATTATTGAATTCAAAATAGAAATAATAAATGCATAAAGACAACAATGGGATCGAAATACAAATAATGTTATAGGCTATATGATAAAAAAAAATAATACGTACAAACGTTTAATATTTTGTTATATTTAAATTTATTGTTTGGCGAAAACACATTGTGTATATATAATTTTTTACAATTTACGCACGCGTTAAGGAGCTTGCATTATTTTAATGCTAGGCTGTAGCTTAGCACAGCGTGGGTGTTAAGATTAAGTGAGCGTGGGTTTTTGAATGTCTACAAGGTTGACATATCATTTCACATAAGTCATGCACGGCTGAAGATGGGCCACGAGTATTGCGGGTGAATTCATGGAGAGTTGGCATGCAACTGGCTATTTCATTTGAGATCCGCTGCTGGTAGAAGCAATAAAACAGTGACAAACAGGAACATGCCCCTGCGGTGTCTAAGCGAATCTATTGACTATTACTCTTTCGCTGACGACAGCACTCTCAGCTTCTCATATAAGTTTGAGGAACGTCCCTCCACTTCTTATGTGGAACTCAAACAACTACATATGTTGCGCACGTTAAATTCTGACCTAGACAGCATAATAAAATGGGGAGAACACAATCGAGTAGAATTTAACGCTTCCAAAACCCAATGCTGTCTTCTGTCGCAATTCTCGGTATGTGCGTTACCGACAAGCTTCGTTGGAATGACCACATATTTACCGTTGCCAAAAATGCTGCGAAATGTTTAGGTTTTTTAACCCGGTGCAAGAAATATTTCACTTCCCCTGAAACTTGAGTACAATTGCCATATCTGGTCTGGTGCGCCTAAAACTACTTTGCATCATCTAGATAGAATACAAAACCATGCGATAAAACTCATCGGTGGCGAAAACATAGAGAAATCAATTGATTCGCTTGAACACCGCAGGAACGTCTCATGCTGGTCACTTTTTTAAATTCTCTATATTAACTTCGCGTGCACGTGGCTGGCTGGCTGGTCAGATTTTCTGATCAATTTTTAAACCACTTCCCATAGCCCTATTTTATTGAAATTTTGCACACATGTATATTTCCGGTGACAATACTTTCTATTAAAGTTTGAGGCCCCTCGGACCACGGTGTAGGGGAGCTCCCATACAAATATTTTAAAAAAATTTACCCGATTTTCTTAAAATTTTACACAATTGTGTATCTCCGATGGAAAACACTTTTTGTAAATTTTTTGCAGAGATCGGGCCCCTGGGTCGGGGGGGGGGGGGGCACCCATACAAATTATATGAAAAAATTTTATACGCATGTGTATCTTCGATGGACAAAACTTTTTGTAAAATTTTTGAAGCGATCGGGCCCAGGGGTCGGGGGGCTCCCATACAAATTTTTTTTTAATTATCAATTTTTAACGCACTTCTTAAAACCCGATTTTCCTAAAATTTTGTACACATGTGTATTTCCAGTGACAATACTTTTAAAATTTGGAGGTGATCGGGCCCCGGGTTTGTGAGGCTCCCATACAAATTTAAAATAAAAATTACCCGATTTTTTTCAAACTTTACACACATGTGTATGTATACCCAATAAACAATACTTTTTCTAATAATTTGGTAGTGATGGGGCCCCGGGTTCGGCCGCAAGGCCCTTATACATTATTTTTAATTTATACAGTGGCATCAGATACCGTCGTTCTTTAATGACTGTGTGCGGTGTGTGCTGCGCAGTCGGCTGCGCTGCTTGGTTTTGTTGGTGGAGAGAGAGAGAGAAATCTTAGCTCACGCACAAATGAACACAGCAAATGAAACGATACATAAATGTTTTATGCTTAATTAAACTTACTTATTTACTAAATTGTATTCTTATTGATATCGTTTTTTGTGTCGATATCAACTTACAGATAGAACAACAAGTTTTCACAATATTCTGTCATTTGGCGTTTTCATAAATTAGTTCAGAGCAGTCAAAGAGTTCTCAAGAAAAATGCTCGTGTTTCTTATTTGCTCAGAGTATGAGCGTGCTCTAAGTACTCAGAATAAAATGATCTGAGCATTTTCAAATTTGACATCTGATGTCAAATGTCTCTTTCGATTATTTTCTCCTACAATAAAAAAATAAATAAAAAAAAATGACCCATATCAATTTCTGCGATAAGTTTACCCTTAAGCCCATCTTCGGACGTACAGTTTAGTTCAGGGATTCGTTCTTCAGCCGTACAACACGTATGTGGAATGCTCTGCCAAGCTCTGTCTTTCCACATCAGTATGATCCACAGACATTCAAAACACAAGCTCATAGACACCTCCTCTTTTTTTTCTCCTTTTCCTTAACGCACACGCTGTGCCAAGCATATAGCCGGACATATTAAGGGTGCGAACCCCTTTTCGCGTGCGCAAATTATAAGAAAATAAAAGAATCGCAATGTTTTCATCACCGATAAGTTTAATTGGTCGGTTTCGACACTTGTAAATTTATGTATTTAATATCAAAATCTCGATTACACGGCCTAAAACTGTTTATATAACTTCATTGGAATCAATTATATTCCTATAAAAAACCTCGCATGTCATACTTTGAAAAGTCTGATAGATAATTGTAGTATCTGGTACCCCTCTATACTAGAAATACTGTAAACTATATACTGTACTATACTGTAGACTAAATCTTATCCAGATTAATTTAGATAAATAAGAAGCATTTATAACCAGTCTAATTTCAAATTCTTTGTAATTTGAAATTTTTTAGAAACCTTGAAAATATTAAATAGGATACTAAGAAGTACCTTCTGTGAGCAAGGTAGAAACTTTCATCTTAATAGTAATTATAAAAATTAAGCTATAACCCTTACCTTACCCAACGATTTCGTAATATACACAATCTGGCCGCGGACGAAAACTAAAAATGTTCTTTTTCTTAGTGTGGGCATGTAGTCCCATCTATTAGATGAAATAGGTGATTTGCATTCAATCAGTTTATTTATGAACATATTAGTAAATGAGCTTGCACGCATCGCTATATTTTTAAAAGACAAATACTTGTATTTAAAAAACTTGGCACGGAGTGTATAATACACAAAACCAACGAGAAGCAGAATTAGAATGACAACGACGCTAACTTCAAGTTTGCCAAAAGCAGCGAATTGCTATATGTGTTCCGTGGCTCACCAGTTGGAGCACTGTGATGGAAGAACGTAATAGGTGTAGAAGTCTCGGGTTCTAATCTGCCCTGAGTCGTTTAAGTTTTTTGGACTTGCATAGGAGCACAGGTTCGAATCTCACTGAGTATTTTTTTAGTTTTTCCAATAGCGTTCTCTAACTGTCTCGGCAACTGCACAACTGTGTTGTTAAATAAATGGATGTCTATTTAATTAATTGAGATTAAAAAGCGCACTAAGTTTGCCCTTCTTTCAGTTTTCTTTCGTGCTCTAAAAAGCCATATTTAAACTCCAAATTACATTAAGATTCTAAGTCTTTGGAGTTGGATCTCCAACATGATCTCCACGCTTATCTAAAATTAAAGTCACTCTGCGGTTTATGCAATAAGATGACAGGTGACATTAATGACAAAAGACAATACCCTATTGGTATCAATCTCCAAATGTAATGGAATAATTTTGACAACGATTATTGCTCCAGCAATAAAAAGTCATTTATTTGAATAGGAATAACAATAAAAATAACACTAGGGGTTGCAGACTATTGTTGATTTCGCTTATATGGAGCAGAAATTATATATATCCAGTTCTCGAAGTGCACAGTTACGTATTCTAGTTGGTATACAGTCTGCAGCTTCCACCCATGGTAAGGGGTTGCAGACTATTGGTTATTTCGCTCATATGGGGTAGAGATTATATCTCTCCATTCTGACTTGGATAGTTATGTCTACAGGTACGACTCGCACCACCCAGAAATGCACCTTGCGACATCGTGACGTCGACTCCATTGCAATTTAACGTAAAGTAGCACAAAGCAAACAAATAAAATCCTAGCATTGTAATCCACCGTGAAGTAACAAGTGAAAATGCACATAAATAATAATAACTTTCGGCGCGACAGACCAGAGCCTAGCTTCTCGCAATCATCTTGCTAGCCTAGCCTAACTATTTGCTCTTTAAAATATACACGAAAACAAAGTTCGCCGGCTTCGTAGCGCGATGAACACTGAAGGGAACAACTATTGGATGTTGGAAAATTTTCACATAAGATATATATATATATATATGGGAATGGGCGAAGTTAACGAGGAAAACAGTACCTTTCGTAAAACTAGAAGTGGACGAAGCTATTAAAATGCAACATTGCACGAACGTTGACGAACAGCGACGATACATGAAAGCGCGACGAGAAAAATGAAATAGAAAAGAATGAGTTGACGACGAACAAACGAAGCAGAAGGACGTTCTACGACTTACGGGCCGAGAATATATTTTAAATAAATGTTTTGTATTAAATAAATACATGTCGACTTTAATTTACTAATTTAATTTCGTAATAAAAGTTATACTACATTTGGGGACTCAACCAAAATTCGGATTTATAAAACTGTGCGTTCAAAATGATATATAAAAAGAAAATAAAAGGAATTGTGCAACATCGAACGCCAGCGCCGCGTGGTCGTCTCTTGTCGCAAAAATAGAAGTAGTCAGAAAATTCGCGAATGTTTGTAATTTTACATGTTTTAAAATATTACAGCAAAATTTATTAAAATATATATGTGAAACTGTTGTAAAATATTTAGAGAAACAAAAATTACGTTTTCTTTTTCCAATCAAAGCGTCATCGTCGTCGCTACGTTTCTTTGAGAAATTTTATATGATCTTTATATCGATGAAATTTAATTAAAAAGTCAAGTGCGCGTAGAAAAAATCGAAATTTGAGAATTTTTTCTCGATCGAAGTTCATTTTGTGCAAACAACACAAAATAAGAGGAAAAATCATTTTTTTTTCCTTTAAGCGAAATGCGCCGTTTGTTTAAACGGGATCCATTGTCATCGTCGAATGACATTTTTTACATTTGCTATATCATTTCGATACATACTTCTTTTCATTTTAGTAAAGTACTGCTATACTGATATATGTATACTACACTATATATACTATATATATGCTACACTATCGTCATCACCGTTTCTGCTGTTTATGTTGCTGAAATCTGCTGTATCGTCGCCGTTCACCACCAGTCCACATCAAACTGTTTGGATATTAATTGGAACTATTGCTATTGTTGCTGCTATTTGTGTTGCTGTGATCTGCTGTACCGTCGCCGTCCATCACCAGTCAACATCAAACTGTTTGGATATTAATTGGAACTCAAGTTTGAATTTGAGCAATTTTTAATTAAATTTTATTTATTAATTATTTATATTATCCATACGTTTTATTTCATGCTAAAGATTTTTGTTAATGATATTAAATAATTAATATTGTTAAACCTTTACCATGGACAAACAGACAATTTTAGGACTATCTGTAAAAGATTTAAAAGAACGCTTAGGTGGTTTGGGCTTAACCACGACCGGACGGAAGGTAACGCTACAAGACAGATTAATGACTCATTTCGGTTTAGTCCACAGTAGCGAAGATGAGTCAGAATTTGAAGACGTCGCCTCAAATAGACAGTTCCCAGTCCACGAAAGTTTTTCCCAAAGATCAACGTTTACGCTACGGGATATCGAAGATGCAATAACGCCATTTTCTACATCCGGTCACCCGTGTGTTGAGAAATGGTTAGAAGAATTCGAAGCAAACGCATTGGCCGTTAAATGGAACGAGTTGAGTTATTTATGGAAAGCAGCTACTCAAGGGTGCAGCCAGGACGTACATTCGTAGCCAAGTTGGAGTCCAAGATTGAAAGACCTTAAAAGAAGAACTCATTAAGGAATTCGGAACTCAGATGTCAGCAGCAGAGGTTCATAGAATGTTAAGAAGTTGACGCAAAAAATCAAACGAAACTCTCAGAGAATATCTGTATTCACTGATGGAGCTCGCTAAGCCAGTGAACCTTGACGAACAGAGTATTTTGGAGTATTTTATAGACGGTGTGCCTGATAGTAAAACGAGCAAAAGTAACTTGTACCAAGCAAAATCAATAGACGAGCTTAAGACTCAAATAACAATCTACGAAAAAATTAGAGATGGCAAGCAGCACCCGGCAAACTTTAACAGAACGCCGGCGTGGACAACCAAGTTTTTTGCAAATGGTCAGGACGCTAGGAAAGACAATGAAAAGAAATGCTTTAAATGCGGCGAGATGAATCATTTTGCGAGTGATTGCAAAAATTCTGGCTACAAATGTTTTAAATGTCAGCAGTTTGGACATAGATCTTTTGAATGTACCGGTCCGAAAAAGGATATGAAGAAAGAAAACAACAACTTACATTCGCTGAACAATAAGGAAAGCGTGGAAAAGCTAAAATTATTTTCAATGTGCAACCGAATTTTTAAAGACGTTGATGTAAATGGGTCACAAATATCTGCGTTGATTGACACGGGCAGTGACATATGTGCAGTCACCTATGACACCTTCAAGATGATAGACGGTATCCAACTGAGAACGGATAAACATAGTTTCGTTGGAATAGGGAATGGAGAGTTCACTACAATCGGATCGTTTACAACGCGCACTAAAATTGACGATATTGATTTGGATATTACTTTTCATGTGACCAAAAACCAAGACATATTGTACCCCGCGGTTATAGGTAACGACGTTTTTAAGGTGTTAAGCTTGAAAATAGATGCAAATGGT
The DNA here is from genome assembly GCA_947095585.1 of Nephrocerus scutellatus. Classification (NCBI taxonomy): domain Eukaryota; kingdom Metazoa; phylum Arthropoda; class Insecta; order Diptera; family Pipunculidae; genus Nephrocerus; species Nephrocerus scutellatus. The sequence goes on along the minus strand of OX352764.1, from coordinate 70,841,065 downwards.
GCCACTCTCCAAAAGCTGCGAGATTCGCCAAAAAATACTGCAGCAGGGAGAATTACAGAAGGCAACGCATCGGAGCTGCTTCAAGATTTTGGGCTTTTATGCATGTCAACGTTGTTCAGTGAAGAATTCCCAAAAACCGACCTAGATTTGTCTGGTTTGAGACAAGATTATCAGTCAGAAATTAGAAAGATAGTCGGACCAGACGCTTGCCCTATAGCGACCAACGCATAGTCGAAAAGCAAGTAGAAGAATGGCTTAAAGAAGGAATCATTCGACCTAGCATATCCGAATATGCGTCTCCAGTGGTACTGGCATCCAAGAAGGATGGCACCAAGAGGCTATGCTGCGATTACCGCAAACTAAATGAGAAGATAGTAAAAGACAATTTTCCAATGGTAATGATCGATGACGTATTGCAACGGTTGCAGAGGGCTAAGGTCTATACTACAATGGACCTGCGAAATGGATTTTTTCACGTTCCTATAGAAGAAGACTCGCGCAAGTATACCTCATTTGTGAGTCATAATGCGCAGTATGAGTTCTTATACGTACCATTCGGAATCTCTAACTCTCCGGCAGTTTTCTCTAGATTCATCTACGCAATTTTCCGCGAGATGATACAAGACGAAACGATCGTTATATATATGGACGATATTATTATCCCGTCTGCAGATGAATGGGAAGGTATTGAGAAGATCAGAAAGGTACTTAACCAGGCTGCTGCATTCGGACTCTGCATAAAGTGGGAAAAGTGCCAGTTCCTTCGGCGAAAAGTAACCTTTTTAGGTTACGTAATTGAAAATTCAACTATAACACCGTCCGTAGAGAAGGTGCGAGAGTTTCCATTACCAGTTGATAAGAAAACAACTCAGTGTGAGCAAAAATACCATTCGTACGAGCATGAAGTGTTGGCCATCATCGAGTCATTGAAAAAGTGGCGTGTGTACGTGCTCGGAATAAGGATAAAAATTGTTACAGATTGCAATGCGTTTTCTATGACCATGCGAAAGAAGGACGTACCTCTCAGGGTGGCCAGATGGGCGATGTTCTTACAGGAATTCGACTACGAAATAGAACATACGTCAGGTACAAAAATGAGGCATGTAGATGCGTTAAGCAGAGTTTCTTGTCTTATGATAGAAGATTCAATAAAGCATCGAATTGAGCAGGCACAGTTACGTGACGAATGGATCAAAGCAGTAAGGAAAATCTTAGAAAATGCCAGCTATGAAGATTTTTACATGAAGTATGGTTTATTATACAAAAATCCCGATGAAGAACTTATTGTCGTACCGGCCGAAATGGAAAATGAGATAATACAAATAGCACATAGACAAGGTCACTTCGCCGCTAAAAAGACAGCAGACCTTGTTAGGAGATCTTTTTATATACCAAACTTAGACAACAAGACAAGAGGTGTAATGAAGACTTGTATTGAATGCATCCTGGCGGAAGCGAAGAGTGGAAGAAAGGAAGGATTCCTGAGTCCCATTGATAAAACAGACCAGCCTTTAGGTACATATCATCTGGAACATCTGGGACCAATGGAGGACACTCGTAAGCAATACAACCACCTACTTGTAGTAATCGACGCGTTCTCGAAATTTGTATGGCTTTATCCTACTAAGAGTACCGGCTCTGATGAGGTAATAGAGAGATTAAAAAAGCAGGCAAGTGTATTCGGTAATTCTGAGAGGATTGTTTCTGATAGAGGAACAGCGTACACATCACGTGCATTTGAAGAGTACTGCAAAAGTGAAGGAATACAGCGCTTGCTTATAGCAACAGGGGTACCAAGAGGTAATGGTCAGGTGGAGAGAATCCATAGAGTGATCATACCAATGCTTACAAAACTTTGTGCACAACAGCAACAGAACTGGTACAAGTACGTTGATCAGGTGCAACAAGCTATTAATAACACACATCCCCGGAGTACAAAAGCGACGCCGTTTAGAGTACTTACTGGAATCGAAATGAGAACACGAAATAGTACCGACTTACGTGAGCTACTCGATAAAGTTGCAGTTCAAAGGATAGACGAGGAGAGAGATGCAGTGCGTAAAAGGGCCAGAGATAATATCGCAAGGATACAAGCGGAGAATAAAAGATACTATGACAAAAAACGAAAGCCAGAAGAATCCTACAAGTTAAATGATTTAGTTGCCATTAAGCGCACCCAATTCGGCAGCGGGTTAAAACTGAAACCGAAGTTTCTTGGTCCATATAAAATCTGCAAAAAGCTTAAACATGGCCGCTATTATGTTGAAAAGGTTGGCATGGGAGAAGGACCACGGAGAAGTTATGCTGTGGCAGACCACATGAAAAGATGGATTACACCATTCGAGGCGAATGCTGTCGCAGGATGGCCGGATGTGGGAATGGGCGAAGTTAACGAGGAAAACAGTACCATTCGTAAAACTAGAAGTGGACGAAGCTATTAAAATGCAACATTGCACGTTCCTATAGAAGAAGACTCGCGCAAGTATACCTCATTTGTGAGTCATAATGCGCAGTATGAGTTCTTATACGTACCATTCGGAATCTCTAACTCTCCGGCAGTTTTCTCTAGATTCATCTACGCAATTTTCCGCGAGATGATACAAGACGAAACGATCGTTATATATATGGACGATATTATTATCCCGTCTGCAGATGAATGGGAAGGTATTGAGAAGATCAGAAAGGTACTTAACCAGGCTGCTGCATTCGGACTCTGCATAAAGTGGGAAAAGTGCCAGTTCCTTCGGCGAAAAGTAACCTTTTTAGGTTACGTAATTGAAAATTCAACTATAACACCGTCCGTAGAGAAGGTGCGAGAGTTTCCATTACCAGTTGATAAGAAAACAACTCAGTGTGAGCAAAAATACCATTCGTACGAGCATGAAGTGTTGGCCATCATCGAGTCATTGAAAAAGTGGCGTGTGTACGTGCTCGGAATAAGGATAAAAATTGTTACAGATTGCAATGCGTTTTCTATGACCATGCGAAAGAAGGACGTACCTCTCAGGGTGGCCAGATGGGCGATGTTCTTACAGGAATTCGACTACGAAATAGAACATACGTCAGGTACAAAAATGAGGCATGTAGATGCGTTAAGCAGAGTTTCTTGTCTTATGATAGAAGATTCAATAAAGCATCGAATTGAGCAGGCACAGTTACGTGACGAATGGATCAAAGCAGTAAGGAAAATCTTAGAAAATGCCAGCTATGAAGATTTTTACATGAAGTATGGTTTATTATACAAAAATCCCGATGAAGAACTTATTGTCGTACCGGCCGAAATGGAAAATGAGATAATACAAATAGCACATAGACAAGGTCACTTCGCCGCTAAAAAGACAGCAGACCTTGTTAGGAGATCTTTTTATATACCAAACTTAGACAACAAGACAAGAGGTGTAATGAAGACTTGTATTGAATGCATCCTGGCGGAAGCGAAGAGTGGAAGAAAGGAAGGATTCCTGAGTCCCATTGATAAAACAGACCAGCCTTTAGGTACATATCATCTGGAACATCTGGGACCAATGGAGGACACTCGTAAGCAATACAACCACCTACTTGTAGTAATCGACGCGTTCTCGAAATTTGTATGGCTTTATCCTACTAAGAGTACCGGCTCTGATGAGGTAATAGAGAGATTAAAAAAGCAGGCAAGTGTATTCGGTAATTTTGAGAGGATTGTTTCTGATAGAGGAACAGCGTACACATCACGTGCATTTGAAGAGTACTGCAAAAGTGAAGGAATACAGCGCTTGCTTATAGCAACAGGGGTACCAAGACGTAATGGTCAGGTGGAGAGAATCCATAGAGTGATCATACCAATGCTTACAAAACTTTGTGCACAACAGCAACAGAACTGGTACAAGTACGTTGATCAGGTGCAACAAGCTATTAATAACACACATCCCCGGAGTACAAAAGCGACGCCGTTTAGAGTACTTACTGGAATCGAAATGAGAACACGAAATAGTACCGACTTACGTGAGCTACTCGATAAAGTTGCAGTTCAAAGGATAGACGAGGAGAGAGATGCAGTGCGTAAAAGGGCCAGAGATAATATCGCAAGGATACAAGCGGAGAATAAAAGATACTATGACAAAAAACGAAAGCCAGAAGAATCCTACAAGTTAAATGATTTAGTTGCCATTAAGCGCACCCAATTCGGCAGCGGGTTAAAACTGAAACCGAAGTTTCTTGGTCCATATAAAATCTGCAAAAAGCTTAAACATGGCCGCTATTATGTTGAAAAGGTTGGCATGGGAGAAGGACCACGGAGAAGTTATGCTGTGGCAGACCACATGAAAAGATGGATTACACCATTCGAGGCGAATGCTGTCGCAGGATGGCCGGATGTGGGAATGGGCGAAGTTAACGAGGAAAACAGTACCATTCGTAAAACTAGAAGTGGACGAAGCTATTAAAATGCAACATTGCACGAACGTTGACGAACAGCGACGATACATGAAAGCGCGACGAGAAAAATGAAATAGAAAAGAATGAGTTGACGACGAACAAACGAAGCAGAAGGACGTTCTACGACTTACGGGCCGAGAATATATTTTAAATAAATGTTTTGTATTAAATAAATAAAGTTATACTACATATATATTGTAACTTCTCAACTAAACCCTCCTATCGTATCAGTAAAATGTATACAATTATTGCATCTAAAATACGTAACTGCAAAGAAACTCACCTCTTCCTCGGAAAACTTTAACTGATCTTTTAGATCTGACTCTCTTTCAATGGAATCCTGGAGATCACGCATTAACTGCTGTTGATCCTCTTGTGATCCTCCACGCGTTAAAGATTCTCTCGTAAATTTACCATCAGCGGAAGTGGACTTCCCAATAACTCCCAGCATGGGGGGTCTCTTTTTTCCAGGACTCCGAAGTTCTTCCGCGTCAGCCTTGTATTTTTTGTGACATTATTCAGAATTTTAGTTATATGGGGATTTATTATAACATAGATATAAACTTACTTGCAACTTTCTCGCTAGTTCATTAGAAAATTTCAACTCTTCCTCCATCTTTTTTAACTTCACTACCAAATCATCATTGCAACTCGTCTGCTTTTCCAGCTCTAGTGTTTCGATTTTACGCTCACATTTCTTGAGCTTAAAGCTAAGAATACGGCAATTCTTAGTAGTCGATTCTAGTTGTTTTTGTAACGTTGTATTAACCTCTGCCTGGTTATCACGGAAGCTATCATGCATTTCATCCATTTCATCTTTAAGCCCGTGCAGTTCTTTCGTTGTTCTCTGATTCTCTTCCATAAGCTCTTCGCACAGTTGTTCAGCTGCCTGAAGCTTTCTTTTCAACTCATATTCCACATTTTTTGGATTACTTTCCAATACTTTCATTCGTACGTTTAGTCTTCGCTTCTCATCGTTAACTTGTTCAAGTTGAGCAGTCAAATCATTTACTTTTTGTTGGAGCATTAACGCCTCAGAGGCTGCAGTTCGATTTGGCGCTGTGTCCATTGAGGCGAGTCGCCGGAGTAAAATATCACTCTTCTCACGTTCAGCCCGTTCGGCTCGATTTCGCATGTTTTCCAATTCGCCTCGTAAACTTTTTACTTCGTCATGAAGCTCACCATCGTTAGGCCCAACCAGGGTGGCATCTGTTGTCTCTGTCGTCAGCGAAATATTGTCGCTTTGCCTTTTTTCCGAGTAGTTTTTATCCTTAATTTTGAGCATGAACGCAACATCTTGTGTTGCTTTTATTTTATCGGCCTCCTTTCGACGAGCTAAATTTGTGCTCTTAGTGGATGTGTACGAGGACGAGGATGATTCTAAGGATTTTGTATCAATAGAGCTGGTCACTGAGACACCAGTCGTAACAACTGATGGAGCAGGCAATTTGGCTATCGACGTCGAGGTTGATGTCGATGTGGAACTTGAAGTCTTTTTCGGCGACAGTGATAATCGCTTCAGATCTGCATGTGACATATTTTTATTACGATCCGGCCGATCTGGGGGAGGTCCTCTTTCCGTTTCACTGCTTGAGTTATTATCGCTAAAGCAAGAAAATGTAATTAGACAAATTTAAATTAGAAAAACGTATGCGTACTCTTCTGATCGCTTTGGTATCGAACGTTCCCGACTGGAATCTCTTGAATTTGCACTGCGTTGTTTCTTAAGCAATGTCATCTTTCGCATGCGCTCAGCGAGGCTGTCATTATACTGGATGACGAGGTCATTTGGAATATCTTTTGAAGGTGAAGATGCTGTTGAAGATGATGATGATGATGATAACCGTTGTTTTGTATTTGATTCATCCAACTAAAAATTCTGAAGTTGTATTAAGAAAGAACGCTTAAAGTAATATTTGTAACTTTCTATACCTCTTTTAAGCACAATGTGGTTGTATGCCGTCTTGGATGAAGCTGTAAACTAAGCGTAACATCTACATTGTTCTCGACCGGATGTATGACTATGCTATCAGCACGCGAGTTTCCTTTCGTATGGTCCTTTTGTTCATCGAGGACAGGAGTTGAAGTCCAGGATTGAGGTCGTTTTTTTAATTCTATATTATAGTGAACGACTTTATTTAGTTAAAATCACCATTGCAAACCAATATTGATTTGATGTTTTTTAACAGTTTTTTTATTTGTTTTATAAGTTAGTAAGTTAATTTAAAAAAAAAAAATTTAATTCAAGATATGTTTATTAATAATATGTTTTTATTATCAGTTATACAAATAATACCAAGCCAAACACAATACGAAAAATACGTCCAAAAAGTTTCAACATAAAGCGTGCACGTGATTTTTGTTTTGAATTTTTGCATCCAAAATATTTTGCATGGTAATTTTTGTGGTAGTAGTGTTGAGTAGAAGTAGAACGAGCAGTTGCAACAAAACGAAATGAGAGAAAAATAGATAAGAAAGAATATCAAAAGAATGAAGTGGCGAAAAGAAAGATGTTATCTTAAGATGTTGTTTTATTTCTTTCAAAAGTTTTGCAACTTTTAACTTTGACAGTGATTGTTTTTTTTATTAAAAAATAACTATCCATAGCCACATATAATATTAATACTAATTATAACAAAGCAGCTTGTTAAGCTGAGCTTACGTACCAACGTCGTTATTATTAGCGCTTCCATTTGTAGACGTTGATAAATTTTGTGTAGAAGTCCATGACTTCGTGGAGGGTCTAAAAAATATAATTTCAATAGCTAATCAAAACATTTTTACATTGAATAACTAAATAATAAAAAATAAGTCTTATTTCTTACTTCTTCTCTTTAAAAAGATTATCTACATTTATTTAAAATATAAATATGTAATGTAAAAATTGGAAGGAAAAACTGTATTCTTTTATAAAAACTAATCTATAAAAGACCAAAAGTTTATTCGTGTGGAGGTATACTTATTACCTTTTATTTGATACCGGGTAATGATGGGGGGGGGAACCAACATCAAGACTCTCCAAAAAAAATTCAATTTTCTGAGCAAAACCCAAATCTCTTGGTGACTTTCCCGAACCAGTGTGTCATTTCCAGTATACAAGATGTTTCAGGGGGTGTGGTAGGGCGCGTGAAAACCGTTGCCTCGTTATACTATAGATTCGCATTTCATCTACCCCATCAGTATCGAGCCGATGACATTTCTACACATGATGAATACTGCAACCAAGCATTCCAACGAGAAATAAGATAACGGCATGTCGGCAGTAAAGGTAGCCGGTGATATTCGTCACCGTATGCTGCATCAGTGTACTGGCGACGTTTGCACTAAAAGTGCTGACCTGGTATAAGGTGCTAATTCATTAGGAGTATGAAATTTATTCTAAGGAGCTACAACGCCGGCGAGGACGACGGATTACCGAGAAGGCGATGACGATGCTTACGGCAGAAAATTTTGCGAGTTTGACTTTAACTGCAGCAGCTCCGGGTCGTCTTAGTATAAGCTTTGAGTCTTGTAATTTTGTAAAGTTGTGATTTGTAATTTGCTAATGTTTTTATTCTTATTATTCAATAAATAAAATTTTGCTTTTAATACACATCATTATTTCAATACACATCATTAAAATAATTTCCTCTCCATCTATATTTGATATCTATATATATAAAAGTGAAACTCTATAGGTATGTAATAACATATTTTTGATATCTATATATGTATGTATGAATATGAATATGAATAGACTGCCAAACCCTTCAACCTATTGCAACCAAACTTTGCATTTCCTATTCCTATTCCTATCAAATCAAATTTACAAATCTCATCTTTTTATGAATTTTTTAGAATTTTCTATAAGTAGCGTCCTGAAATTTTGCACACCTGTTTTGTATTTAAAGAAAACAAGAACAGCCATATTTTGAAAGAGGTCAAACACTTCCACTCAGTAAGTGTTATCAGTTTAAATATTATCTTTATGAATTTAATTTTTATATAGTAGCCTCCTACAATAGATTGGGACCCCTGGGTCAATGGATCCAATACACGATTTTTTCATGTTACGGATTCTATTAATCTACCGCCTAATGTCTCCTTCAATTTGCTGCGAAGAGTTAAGATTTTTTTCTCTCGTGGTTTCAATTTGGCGTTCCAATTGCAAACTGGTCCAGGGGTATGGTTTGATTTTGTGTTCCATTTGCAAAGTTTTGTACCCGACGCTGTAACTTTGCTACCCATCGGCAATCGACGGGTAAGGTTTCGATAACTCACCTTGCTTTCGGCTTGGCGTTCCATTTGCAGAGCGTTCACCATGAAAACTTTTATAACTCTGTCACGTGGATATGCATAAAAACGCTCACTGCTTGTGCGGATAACAAAGCAAAAAGATTTATACATACAACTAAAAAGCTTTTAACCTAATCTCATTTTAAAACATGATCGCTATATATCGCTATATTTCCTTTTGCCTTCAGTAAAAACTGAAAAGCGGCTACTAGGAACCGGGAGGTATGCTTTCGTTAATATAAAGAAAACCGAACCAAATTTAGACGAGTCAGAAATTATTGCAATGCCTACATTAAATGAGCCAAATTCGATTATGACCAGAATCTGAGACAAAAAAATTTTTGGTCTTTCGTGAAACGAATTAAAAATACTGCCTTGTCTTTAATTCCAACGCTCATTCACAATGGCATTTCAACTGTTAGCTCTATAGACAAGGCCAATCTGCTTGCTTCACATTTCGCTAGCACTACGCTACCAGATAGCGCGTTATCAACGCCTGTACTTACAATAGTCGAATCCTCTATGGGACAGATTTACTTTCGTACTCGTCAAGTATATCAAGTATGAGTATAAAATGATCTCAACATTCATAAATCTGCTGGGCCTGATGACATTCCCGCAATAGTTTTGCAGAGGTGTTCTTCAACGTTGGCATTACCACGGCGCAGGCTTTTCCATTTCTCTTATTCTTCTGGAGTCGTCCCAAGGAATTGGAAAACAACCTTCATTCAGCCTGTTCCTAAAAAAGGCGAACCGTCATCTCTTTCCTCGTACCGACCCACTGCGCAAACATCCATATACTTTCCAAGGTCATGGAAACGCTGATCAATCGTAAGCTTATGCAATACCTTGATCATTGAATCACGCGAAATTCTTACCGACCAGCAGTACGGTTTCGTAGGCAACGTTCTACAGGTGACCTGCTGGCTTATCGCACTGAAAAAGCATTTGACATATTCTGACATCAAGCTCGTTTGTCGAAATAAATGCCTATGGAATTGATAAGGCCCTGCTTAATTGTACTAGTAACTACCTTTCTGAAGGCCGATTTTGGTCGCAAAAAGCGAGTCGGAAAGTGAAAAGTAACAATTGAGTTCGTATACGTACGAGGTGTTTTTATTGTTGCGTGATACGTTTTCTTTCTTTGGCGTAGTGTAACTTTAATGACAGAATCTAGTACAAAAATTGACGCTTTTTGCGAATCGGTTCGGTGTTTCGCCAACCCGACTCACAACTCGCCTACTCGTGACTAGGCGAGAAGTCTTTAAATGACAAACAGCTTCTTACAAACTAATCACATGCTTGTGAGAAGTGCTGCTGTACGTACTTCAATCAGTAATATTAGTTCAGTAATATTATTTCATCGGTCGTACTACTATACTACCAAAAGCTAGTACTGTATACTACTTTTTTGAAGTAATTAAAAATCGAAACGATCCTATATTTTTTGTGTAATAGCAAAAAGGGGAAAAATCAATTAAAAAATATGTTTGTAATATAAAAGCCTTTTTTGTTTTTCTACTGGAATATACTCCGTTCCAAAAATGTCCACAGCAGCACTGTTCACTTTTCAATTTCCGACTCGCCTTTTGCGACCAAAATCGGCCTTCTGATCGTTCAATCCAGGTCGTATTGGACGGTTTCAAATCCAATGTTCACCACATAAACGCCGGTGTTCCCCAAGGCTCTGTTTTGTCTCTGACACTCTTTCTAATTTTCATTAATGATCTCCTATCCGCCACTTCTAATACAATCCATTCTTTCGCTGACGACAGCACTCTTAGCTCTTCATATTAGCTTTTCACGCTTTTTGCACGTCCTTTTCGTAGCAAGTGGAACTTAAACAACAACGTATGTAGGGCACGTTAAATTCTGACCTTGACAGGTGGGGACTACGTAATATAGTTGAGTTTAACGCTTCTAAGCTTCTAAAACTCAATGCTGTCTTCTGTCGTCCAAGCGTAATTTGAACCCCCAATCGTTATCCATTAATGGATCTTGCATGGAAGAAACTGAAAAACTCGCAACTCTCGGTATGTACGTCAACAACAAGCTTCGTTGGAACGACCACATATTTGCCTAGAATCGCCTAGAATGCTGCAAAATGTTTAGATTTCCTAAAACGCTGCAAGATGTACTTCACTCCTTCAGATCTGGCTACTATTTACAAGGCATATATTCGCCCTAAGCTTGAATACAACTATATTGTCTGGACAGGTGCCCCCAAGACCACATTGCATCTACTTGTCAGAATTCAAAACCGCGCGATAAAACTTATTGGTAACGTTAATAACGCGAAAAAACTCTAATCGCTTGAGCATCGTAGGAATGTTTCCTGCTTATCACTGTTTTATCGCTTTTTCCACAAGCGGTGTTAAAAAAAATGATCTGTCGCACCGAATATTGTTATTATTATTAAAAAAATACTTGTCCTTAAACAAGTGGCGCGGAGTGTATACGTTTAAAAAGAATATGGAGGCCATATACTTTTATGTTTAAATAAATTAAAGAAATTTTTCTTCCAAACGGCAAAAACTTACTTTGAATTCAATCCATCGGATAAATTGGGCGACGATGATGCTATGTCATCGCCACCCCTCTTTCCACCATGCTCCTTGTAATCGCGAAAGCATCTTTTACATCTTGTCGGCCATCGAGTCTGTGGATGAAACCCCAATGGACAAATTTGATCGCCTTTGGATGATGGATACAAATGATGCATATAGATGTTCTGGTTGTGTGATTGTTTCGAAAATTTAACAATATCTTTTTAATGAATGAATCTAAAAATAAAGAAAGAAAAACAATATTCAGATTCTTACATAAGGATATATATATACGTGTTTCTCTGCATGCAAGCATTTCGTTTCTCTTATGGTTTCATGTATGTTAAATATTTAGCATTGTACATTATTAGCGCTAAATAGATGATTATTATTTGTAAAATTTTGTAGTTGAATGTAAACAACCACCTACTAATCTACTGGTATGTTGTATGTTCAGCGCCGAATCAATGGAACTTCGCCAAGTTGTACCAGTCCCAGTGGTTGATTATTGTAGGTAGAATGTACAAATGTGTGTTTATACAGGGTGTATCTGTTAAGGTAGCAATACTCAAAGGGATTTTACTGTTGGTCTTTTTTGAAAGAAAATTAAATTTTTAAGGTCAAACAATTTACATTTTTTAAGCCATACCGATATAAAGGTCGTCAAATTTACCAATTTACCAAATTACCAAAACCAACACGTTTATTTCCAGAAGATACATTTTTTTTTACAAATGCAATATTAAAGCCCTTTAAAATTCCTACAAATCGATGGCACAATATTTGTGGATTCGGTTAACAAGAGCGAGATAGTGCGGGTTGTGCTACTACTACTACGTATAAGAAGAGTGGCATGCCGTCTCAGTGTTCGTGCACAACAGTGCAACAAAATTACACGTGGAATGGATGCTTCAATCGGGCTTGCTGGACACATGAAAATGGTGGTGAAAAAGGACAGATAAAATGTGTCCACTCACAAAATTAGTTCCTTCTGGGCAATTCCGTTTGAAGCAAATAATGCTCTGTAGTAAAGATACATATGTGTATAAAGTTTGAAGAAAATCGGGTCCTTTTTTTATAAAATTTTTATAAAATCCGACACCGGGACCCGATCACTTCCAAATTTTTACGAAAAGTATTGTCAATGGGAGATACACAAGAAAATCGGTTAAATTTTGTAAAATATTTGTATGAGAGCCCCTCGACCCCTAGTGCAAAGTTTGAATAAAATCGGGCTTTATGAAGTGGGTTAAAAATTGATCACAAGATTCTACCAGCCAGCCAGCCAGCCTCCAAGTCACAGGCATGCGAAGTTAATATGCCTTTTCTCCTTAAGAGATTTTCATATATAGAAAAAATTATACAAAACATTTTATGGGGAGTGAAATCGATTGATAACTTTTGTTGCGCGTTAACAAAAAGTGAAGTCGTTAGTTTTTGACCTTTCACACGAGCTGAAATTTTGTGAGCAGCTATGTCTCACACAGCATTGATAATATTCCGCGTGTTACGCGTCGTGTGTGGTGCGTGTAATGCATGGAAAAGTGGAACTGGTATATATCGGCTTCAACTAGTTAGAATTTGATGAGACTTGTTTAAAAACAATTGGTTAGCGCTCGGCTTACGATGACGTAATTTGTGACACCCTAAAATTACAAATACAAACACTCACTTTGAATTCAATCAAAACGCTAATGCAAATCAACAAACTTACAAAACGAATTACGATATAACTATAAGGAGCGCATATTATCTGAAGATTATAGTAACACCTGTTTAAAGAGCAACTTAGCTTTTATGAAGTCAATGCCGAATTCTGCAGCTTATTGGTCTGCGCGTAAGCGAGATCTATTTGCAATGATGCGCCTGTTAGGAAGACCAACCATGTTTTTGACGATCAGTGATAACGAGATAGGGTGCCGAATCTTCTTAGGATTCTACATAAATTCAAAAATCAGGGAGGAGAGATGACAGATGAGCAGATTGAAGCATAAAATTATTTGAAAAAACTACTTTTGTCAATGAAGATCCCGTTACTTGCACAATTTACTTCAAAAAGTAGCTTAATGTCATCATGCTTATTTTACAATCAAAAAAGATCCTTTTAGAAAATATAGAGTTCTTAATTAGTTTAAACGCATTTAATTTCAACATAGTGGTAGTCAACTCGCCCATATACTATTATGGTTGGATAATGCACCAAAGAATGCGTTGGGGACCGATTATAAAGAAACGATTGCATTAATTGGTGCTCTCATTTCAGTGGGTTCATCAGAAGCTTCAGTACACATAAAACTTCAAACACATAAGCACACATTCACATGCTATAAAAATACTCGTGCGAATGTTTGCAAATGTCGGTTCGAGCGGTTTTGATGTCTATCCGTAAAACTGACAATCTCGTACCTCAAATCCCAGTGCAAACATATACGGAAATATCTAGAAGATAATGACTACAACAATATTGAGCACTTTTATCAAAGCAATAACATATATCGGATGAGGATTATATCAACATTTAACGAACTGGGGACCTCGAGTATTTATAAAACGGAAACCTTCAGAGAAATAACACAATTGTTTCAATCCTTTTATATTAAACGTGCTTGGGTCCAATATGGATTTCCAATTCATCACTGAAGAATATTCAGGCGTCCAGTACGTCGTCGATTACATTAATAAGACAAACGGAGGAATCAGCTATTTATAACAGAAACTAGTCGAGATTATGAATGAGAATTCAGACTTCGGTATATTTCAAAGAAACTTAGTGTCAACGTACTCAATACGCTTGAAATGCAAGGCGTCGCTGACTGTTTTTTATATACCTACTGGCCACTACAGCGAGAACGAAAAAGAAAAACTTTAAAAGACGGAAGCGGAGGAATGCTATACTAATGGAATATGATTATTCAATGATAACCGTTCAGGCGATGCGTTTAATTTGAGAATCTTGAGTTCATCTGATGAAACATCGAATTCGGTTGCTTATGACGATATATTCGGGTGTGGAGATAGTCGCGAAAAAGAAAGGGTCGCTAGAGAGAAGCTTCACAAACTCAGCATGATAGACACAGGAGGGTTATCATACGAAATTATTTTCGTTGTAGATAAACCCTAAATGATAACCACAAACATCGACGTTGATGATGGGTTAGCCAATATGGCAGTAGGCAAATTGGCCACGTTGAATTGGGTGATCAAAATAGAGTTCTACGCGTTTGGCTTCTTTTTCCTAACGGGGTCGGTGCCAAAACACGTGGGAAATGGCTGGCAATGCAAATATAAAAGGAATTAGTAAAGCAACAGTTTCTATCAATCGTACATCAGCAACAGTTCCTCTCAATCGAAATAAATCGATTCTTGCTAAAAGCAACCATTTTTCACTAAAACCAGCCTGCTCGTTACCAATTCACAAATCGCAAGGAGGTACAATTGATGAAATTGCTTACAAATACATTGTACCTACTGATGAGCGTCAACTTTTGACGTGACAACATCTCACTACAAGGTTTAATGGGGTACATTTTCAAAAAGTAAAATGTTAAATGTCCCACTGTTGTGATCAACAGAATGTCCCACTGTTGTGATCAACAGCGTCACACTGTTAAGTGAGACACTGTTAAATGTCTGACTGTTGTGATTGTGACTGTTAAATATCACACTTCAGTACTTTGGGAACTAAGCCATTTCCCAAGCGATTCGCATGAATATTCTGGAATATGATCATTATTGTCTGGAATTTCTGGAACAAAGAAATTTCTCAAGCGATTCGCATGAAATTCGGAATGTAGGACTAAGATGTGACTATAAGATTTCTTTCTATGGAAATTCTGGAATATGATCATTATTGTCTGGAATATCTGGAGCAAAGGAATTTTTCAAGCAATTCGCATGAAATTCGGAATGTAGGACTAAGATGCGACTATAAGATTTCTTCCTACGGAAATTCTGGAATATGATCATTATTGTTTGGAATATCTGGAGCAAAGCAATTTTTCAACCGATTCGCATGAAATTCGGAATGTAGGACTAAGATGTTACTATAAGATTTCTTCCTATGGAAATTCTGGAATATAATCATTATTGTCTGGAATTTCTGGAACAAAGCAATTACTCAAGCGATTCGCATGAAATTCGGAATGTATGACTATGCGACTATAAGATTTCTTCCTACGGAAGTTCTGGAATATGATCATTATTGTCTGGAATATCTGGAGCAAAGCAATTTTTCAAGCGATTCGCATGAAATTCGGAATGTAGGACTAAGATGCGACTATAAGATTTCTTACTACGGAAATTCTGGAATATGATCATTATTGTATGGAATTTCTGAAACAAAGCAATTTCTCAAGCGATTCGCGTGAAATTCAGAATGTAGGACTAAGATGTGACTATAAGATTTCTTCCTATGGAAACTCTGGAATATAATCATTATCGTCTGGAATTTCTGGAACAAAGCAATTTCTCAAGCGATTCGCATGAAATTCGGAAAGTAGGAATAAGATGCGACTATAAGATTTCTTCCTACGGAAATTCTGGAATATGATCATTATTGTCTGGAATTTCTGGAGCAAAGCAATTTTTTAAGCGATTCGCATGAAATTCGGAATGTAGGACTAAGATGTGACTATAAGAAATCTTTCTATGGAAATTCTGGAATATGATCATTATTGTCTGGAATTTTTGGAACAAAGCAATTTCTCAACCGATTCGCATGAAATTCGGAATGTAGGACTAAGATGCGATTATAAGACTTCTTCCTATGGAAATTCTGTAATATGATCATTATGGGCTGGAATTTCGAGAACTAAGCAATTTCTCAAGCGACTCGTGCCTTTTAATTTAATCGTAATATTGGCCACAACGTCAATGAATTTCACTCCAACCGCGCGTAAAGATTACACGCACATATTTTTTTAACAGCTCTTACTTCTCCTACTACTATCGACGCAACTGCATTACTATGTTTGTGCAGTGATATGATATATTTAATATGTACCCACCTCACAATAAATTGTTATGAACATTTAAATCAGCTTATAAATTATTTATTCTGTTGTATGTGATGTGATTGATGATCATGTATGTTGTTTTCAATAACATACAATCAAGCTCATAGTTTGAGCAGAACGAAACAAACATATGCAATAGTAGGCTGCGGTCAAGAATTCAGCCGCTGCGCAGTTTATGCTGCATGTTGGTACCAAAAATTCACTTTACAGCCAATGCAGTAAAGAAAAATCCACTGCGCAGTTCACGCAGCTACTTAAAATTGGATGCAAATAGCAAAATTTAAATGTCAAATTGTCGCCATACAAGCAGACTGTAAGTCGCTTCAAAATATAGCCGCAATTCCGTGCATACCGACTGCCTACCATTTTTTTGTGCAGCACAAGCTGCGCAGCTACTTAATTCTTTACCGCAGCCGTAGTGGTAGTATAGTCTCGTTCATTTTCTATCAGTGCTCTGCTCTGCTCTTTCTATCAACATTGTATAAAATGTGAGTGAGTTCTCTCGTGTTTGGTCGTGTAACAGAAAAAAATACTTCTATAAGTTACAAAAAAAGAGGCATATAACAATGACAACCTGCAAGCTTAAGTCCTTTAATAAATTTTTTTTTAATCGTATTGCTTAATTATAGACTTAATTAAATCGTATTTAAAAATTATAATATTAATATTTTCCAATAGAATAGAATGAAGCAAACATCTACTGCACATGCGGTAGTATAGTCTCTGTTCATGGTGTTATATCGGTGCTCTGCTCTGTTTGTTCTATTAACATTTGTGAGAGAGAGAAAAAATACAAATGTTACAAAAAAGAGGCAAGGCCATTCACAAGTTGTAAGCGACGTTGCTGTTGCTGCTATTTCCTTTTCTTTTGTCTTATCTTATCCTTACTCATGTATACAGTAACCAGAGTGAAGTTCGATTGCTGGTTTGATGCTCAATCGTAAGTTGGATGTCTGCCACTGAACAACGAATCTACCTACCATCGACCATTGAGTCAACCATCAAACATCATACATGGCATTAAGCATCGGTTCAAAATAACTATTCGATCAATTACAGAAATAAGAACAATGCAAAAGAAATTTAATGAGAAATAATTGGCCTGCATGTTTCAAAGCGACATTCTTACCATACCATTTCGAAGCATGGGCAGCACTACTCAGTACTCACTACTTTTCTCTTCTAATTTAATTTAAAACTACTCAAATTTTTTATGAGTTGAAACCAAAAGCTGCATTACTGTGTTTGGGCAGTTATATGCAATATGCAGCAACTTCACAGTTAGTGGTTATGAACATTAAAATTCGCTTATAAATAATTTATATATAATGTGATGTGATGATGATGTATGCGATGAGCTACGGTGCAAGTCGTAGGACTTGTATTTAGTATAGAAAAACATTTTAATATATCCAACCGTGTTTATGTCCCACAGACAACAAGATCTTTGTTTTCTTTTCTTTCGTCCCGGACAGACGTTGTCACGCTCAAAACCCACGGCCGTGTCTTTGACACAGCCTACCCTGTTTTACCATGAAAGACAAGAAATTGAAACGATGCTACCATTAAAAAACGATCAATACAATCAATAATAATTTTTTTATATAAAATAATCGTATCCTCTAATGAACACTACGGTCCTCCTTCAGGAAGTTGTTGACAGCTATTTTGAAGGCCTGTAAATTATAAGATTCGGGAGATACGGACTCGACCAATTGATTCCACATCGAAGTCACTCTCGGATAAAAGGACGATTTGAAGTGTTGGGTTCAACATGAGAACGGTTTTAAGGCAAATCTATGTTGATTAGACCTCACACGAGTGTTAACGTTGCTGACAAAAGGACCTGGGAATAGAGAACGGGTTTCTGAAGAACATCTACCGTTGTAAAATTTGTAGAAAACAGATAAAGCTCCAACATTACGTCTATGCTCCAAAGAATCAAGAGATAAAGTAATGGTTACATCGTTTATCAAACGGATAACTCTATTTTGAATTCCATCAAGTTAACCAAATGTTAATGTTATCAGAAACTTGGCTTCGTAACGAGGAACGGGTCGAAATTAAAAATTTCAAATGCATAACACCACACAGACGATCCAGGATTAAGCGCGGGGGGTGGCGTCGGCATCAATCAAAATGTTGGCGATTCGCAACACAACTTTACTGTCAGTGATGATGCTTACTATGCTTACTAGAGAACAAATTCCCAGCACGTTATTCAAACCAAATCTGCTTTTGGGGATATATGCGCCGAGATATGCACTTTGCTTAACGGTTAACAGATTGTAATGGTCACAGTTTATATTTCAGTCAATCCAGAACGTTAAAGACTAGATGTTTGCATATACTGAAGGGGGCTCAAAACTGTTGAAAAGCCATGTCATGAAATTCCGCTCATATATATATATATATATATATATATATATATATTACCCTGTATAGCATCCCAAACCCGAACACCCTGTATATTATATATATATATACATAATCCGTTAATATATATATATATTAATTTATTACTGTATATTATATATATATATATATATTAACGGATTATATATATATATATATATAATATACAGGGTGTTCGGGTTTGGGATGCTAATCCGTTAAGGGGTTCCTTGGTTAATTCTGGGGAAAAAATCGTATGTGAGGGGGGGGTCAATTTTTATTTTTTTTTGAGATGCATGGTGTTTAAAAAATGTTGTTCAGAAAAAAATACACACAAATATTAAAATGTAACTTCCGAAATATCGAAATATTTATCGGAGAGCAAAGTCATACTATAATCGTTATATAAAAATACAATTTTAAATTTTTTTATTTTTTTATTTTAACGACCTTTTATCAGTATGGTTTAAATAATTTAAAAAATCTACATTATTTAATCTTAAAAATTTAATTGTCTTTCAAAAAGAGCAATATTAACCTTATAGCTGGTAGCGTTCAAGAGTTATAGGGTGCGAAGTCATGTAAGGTCAAAATTACATTTTCGTTCATTTTACAAATTTTCAACTTTCAACCTCTCCTGTTAACCGAATGGATAAATATTGTGAGGTGCATTGGTAGAAAATTGAATAGGCTTTAATACTGCATTGGTCAAAAAAAATTATCCTAGAGCATTTTTTGAAAAAAAAAAAACACGTAAAACTTTTGAAAATAACTTTTTTTTTTCTTTGACGACGTTCAAATCGACAATGTTTTTAAGAATTTATAAAAAAACAACCCATAAAAATTAAACTTTTTTATGTAAATTCTCTAATAACGATACCGGGGTCACCAAAATTTTACAAAAAGTGTTGTGCAACAGAGATACACATGTATATAAAATTTGAAGAAAATCGGCTAAATTTTTTTAAAAGCCTCGGAGATATGCATGTGTGCAAAATTTCAATGTAATCGGACTTTGGGAAGTGGGTTTAAAATTGATCGCAAGATTCCACGACAAACAAACAAACAAACACACGGGCTCGCGAAGTTAATATACAGAATTTAAAAAATGTACATTGTTTGACCTTAAAACTTTAATTTACTTTCCAAAAAGACCAACAGTGATCTTGTAGCTAGAAGCGTTCAAGAGTAACAGGGTGTGAAGTGATGTAGGTCAAAAGTACGTCTCTTCGCATGTAAATGCGTACATCGTACGTACATCGCAGGTGGTGAAAATAGACCTCCCCTGGCATACGATTTTTTTCACGAAATTAACCAAGGAAACACCCCTTCAAGTATTTGCCACCTTAAAGGTGAGTTTTTAAAAAATGCAGGGCTTTTATCTCGAGAACGGTGTTAGATAGGAGAAAATTGCTTTTAATGAAATTTGTTAGGGGTTGAGCGGACTAGTGGTGATCTTGAATGACCTTGAAACTCATTATTTTCGAAGGTATAGACTAAAGTGTGGTTTTCATCCCCTGCGGTGTACGTAGCGTTTTAATGCAAAGAGACGTACTTTTGACCTTACATCACTTCACACACTGTAACTCTTGAACGCTTCTAACTACAAGATCATAGTTGGTCTTTTTTGAAAAAGGTGCGTTTCAGCATAGACGAGCGATTGGAGTTTACTCCTTAAGAACAATATTCTTGGAATGTATACAATATACAATATATATACAAAACGCAAAAGGGGGGAAATAAAAGCATCTCTTATAATACTGAAAGCATGTATATACGTTACATAAAAATATATTACTCTATTACATAAATACATTGTTATTAGGAAGATTGATTTCCTTCAGCATTAACATCATCTTGAACATTATTAATTTCGTGAATCGTAACGTCATTATTAAATACTGTGACAATAGGTTTTTGGTAACTTAAATACGATACGTGAACGTCAGAAGTTACATGAGTTCCGAATCGTGAAAACATCGCATCAATGGTTGTACCATATTTAGTCGTCCCCAGTGTTCTACCAGAAACTAAATCTAAATTAAGTTCTTTTTTCAAAAATACTAAGCGCAATCCGTCATCTTTATCAAATTGAATATTGAAATCGCCACCAAGTATGAGCGGAATTTCATGACATGGCTTTTCAACAGTTTTGAGCCCCCTTCAGTATATGCAAACATCTAGTCTTTAACGTTCTGGATTGACTGAAATATAAACTGTGACCATTACAATCTGTTAACCGTTAAGCAAAGTGCATATCTCGGCGCATATATCCCCAAAAGCAGATTTGGTTTGAATAACGTGCTGGGAATTTGTTCTCTAGTAAGCATAGTAAGCATCATCACTGACAGTAAAGTTGTGTTGCGAATCGCCAACATTTTGATTGATGCCGACGCCACCCCCCGCGCTTAATCCTGGATCGTCTGTGTGGTGTTATGCATTTGAAATTTTTAATTTCGACCCGTTCCTCGTTACGAAGCCAAGTTTCTGATAACATTAACATTTGGTTAACTTGATGGAATTCAAAATAGAGTTATCCGTTTGATAAACGATGTAACCATTACTTTATCTCTTGATTCTTTGGAGCATAGACGTAATGTTGGAGCTTTATCTGTTTTCTACAAATTTTACAACGGTAGATGTTCTTCAGAAACCCGTTCTCTATTCCCAGGTCCTTTTGTCAGCAACGTTAACACTCGTGTGAGGTCTAATCAACATAGATTTGCCTTAAAACCGTTCTCATGTTGAACCCAACACTTCAAATCGTCCTTTTATCCGAGAGTGACTTCGATGTGGAATCAATTGGTCGAGTCCGTATCTCCCGAATCTTATAATTTACAGGCCTTCAAAATAGCTGTCAACAACTTCCTGAAGGAGGACCGTAGTGTTCATTAGAGGATACGATTATTTTATATAAAAAAAATTATTATTGATTGTATTTTTTGTATTATTTATAATATTTGTTGTTTATTTTATAATATTTTCTTGGTCAAGGTTTTTTTGTAGTTTTCCCTGACCAGGATTCATTGATAAAAGTATTTGGACTCGCGTCGTTTTAGTTCCGTGTTCGTTTTTTCGTATTGCTTTTTTCAATAAATCAGAGATAATTCTGAGAAAATAAATTGAAACCGGCTACAAACGTGAGGAATGTGTTATATTGTAAATCACATTCCTTCGAATTTTTAATTTTAATAAAGGGCATAGCCCAACTTATTGCGGTGACGAAAGTCATTCAGGGACTTATCCCTTGGCAATGAGTCTTTAAAAAAAAAAAATTAATGCATTTCTGTATTATATTACAACGTAGGTCACGCGCATATGCCAGGAGGCTTTGGTAATTATGAGAAAAAATTGTCATATACCCTCTACTGATTTTTTTGAGTATAATCCGACCGATTGTATGAAGATGGACAGTAGATAGCCTGGTAAACTCGTTTTTTAATGGTAGCATCGTTTCAATTTCTTGTCTGTCATGGTAAAACAGGGTAGGCTGTGTCGAAGACACGGCCGTGGGTTTTGAGCGTGACAACGTCTGTCCGGGACGAAAGAAAAGAAAACAAAGATCTTGTTGTCTGTGGGACATAAACACGGTTGGATATATTAAAAAGATAAAAGGTCGTTAAAATAAAATAATAAAAAAATTTAAAATTGTATTATTATATAACGATTATAGTATGCCTTTGCTCTCCGATAAATATTTCGATATTTCGGAAGTTACATTTTTAATTTGTGTGTATTTTTTTCTGAACAACATTTTTTAAACACCATGCATCTCAAAAAATAAAATTGACCCCCCCTCACATACGATTTTTTCCTCAGAATTAACCAAGGAACCCCTTAACGGATTAGCATCCCAAACCCAAACATCCGTTAATATATATATATATATATTACCCTGTATATTATATATATATATATATATATATATATATATATATATATATATATATATATATATATATATATATATATATATATATATATATATATATATATATATATATATTAACGGATGTTTGGGTTTGGGATGCTAATCCGTTAAGGGGTTCCTTGGTTAAGGCATATTATATATATATATATATATATATATATATATATACGAACCCCTGCTCATAATTTTTATAATTTATTTCTAGAAGTAACAGAAGATATTTTTTTAATATATTGCCCCTGCCAGCTAATTTTTTCACATGCTATTAATGAAATATAAAGCTTAACAATATATTTAAAGATAATCAATATAAATAAAAAATCTGTTTACAAACAAGCTTTCATTAAAATTTACTTAAGAAAGGTTGATAGATTCGCAAGATTATACGCAAAATAAACTTTATCATAACTGGTTCTACAACCGAGGTCCGATCTTTAAATCCTGGAAGATTTTTCACATAAATCCCAATTTGGAGTCGATGTTGGAGTTAGAAATTCGGTAACCTGCGACTGACTTCTTCGACTGGATGATTTTTTTTCTTCTTCTAAAATTTGATGGCTTTTCAGGAATCAACGTGGGCGGGTCGCTTTCCGACGAGTAGATTTATCTGTCTAAACATGTTGGGAACAGGTTATAAGTCTAGCAGCCTCTTTTGAAACGCAGTCTTAAAGTTTTTCTTATATGTTGTCGGATTTTTACATTGAGAAATTTCAATTGAGAATTTACTGTCTAGTCTAGTAGTGTGAGTTTCTTGTGCTCTAGGATTCGTTGAAGTCGCTGCTGCGTTACTAACTTTGTGGTCACTTAACAATTTCTCCATATATTTCTCTTGTGGGATATTTTGAACATCCAGCCAAAGGATTGTGTGCGTTAACCGCCGCCGCCACCGCCAGTTAGAGGGATACAAGGGGTGTCGTAAAAGTTTATAGAAAAAGTAATAAAAAATTAAAATTTTTCATCAAAAATTGTTTTATTGCTTTTCAAAATATTCGCCTTTAAGATCTATACACTTTTTCATAAGCTCAAACCATTTGACTGACATAGAGAAATGCATCGGTGAATTTCTGTGTGAATTTAATCTTTGATGAGAGTTGCCATTCTTCTGCCCCCGAATCGAAAACACTTCACAAGGGTTGGAGCTACAGATGTTTTAGAACCACATTTTCAACCAAAGAAATGCCTTGGGCGAAACAATGTCTCCATTGATAAAATGTTTTATTGGTTCGGTATTATTATTTCCACATAGCAGCGCGACTGCGGGAAGGAAAATTTCCGAACTAAGCTTAATAAAAAAACAAAAAAAGAAATACTCTCTTGACTGTTACAGTCAATTCAATCCTAATGTCCAAATAATTATTGGAAGGCAATGAATGCCAAAAATGGAAACCTTCACAACAAATGTTAAGTAATTATAAAAATAATAATTTAATTTACTTACTTTGACCAGGACAACAGCCAATGGAGGGCCTAGCTTTTTACAATCATTTAGTGTATATATGTGATAATAAAATACTTTCATGTGTTATAATTAGATACTTATTTCCTACTTTATGTTTTCGTTTTTGTTAAATGCCTCACACAAAAGAAGGATCATAAAGGGACGAAAGTGCATTACGGTTAAGACTTTAGAGAAGCTCTTATTGCTTCTGTCCCGAAATAATTGGAAATTAGTGTAAAGTTTTATTTAACTTCAGTTAAAAAAAAAACAAAGTAATAAAATTACTCAGAAAAAATGAATGCATGTGCTTAAAAAACATTTTTTGCGACGTGTGAGGCAATTCGGAGAAAAAATAAAAAAGCATAACTCAAGAACAGAGAGTTCGATTTTGAAAAAACTTACGGTAAAATGATTTTTTTGCGGAAAATTTAGTTTTAGGATTTTCTCTCCCCCTTCTTACAGATACCTCTGACTATACCAATATACTTGACATAGTAATATCTTTATTTTCTAAACTGCGCACCATTTTTCAGTTATATAATATTACAATAACATAGTTCCAAGTATGTATGTTCACAAGATCTATATGCTTAGAGAAAAAGTCAATTTCTTCTTTTTAGTCCACAAGAAAAACGTGGACTTTTAAAAACTTTTTTTTTAAGTACTCGTAAAACTTCTTTACGCGCGATTGGAGTAGTCGTTGGAGGTCTTTTCATGGTTTTTTGTGGGTATTTTTAGGGTCTTTTGATGGTCCTTTGGGGGATCTTTTGGGGTCTTTTGACTTTTGAGGGTCTTTTTGGGGTCTTTTCAGGGTCTTTTTTGGGGGAGGTCTTCTTTTAAGGGTCTTTTGGTAGTGTTAATGGTTGCGCTTATTACCGTATTGTCACAGAACACAACAAGAATATTTTATGAACAAAGAAATATAGATGGGGAAAAAACCATTTTCGTAGCTATTTATATATCTATTTATATTTTATATTAATATTGTATATCTTTAAATAAAAGACATTATTCTGTTTTTACATCACCAGCTACTTGCATTCTTGATACAGAATATCATAAAATACCTCCTATTTTGAGTGGAAAATTTAATTTTTGCATCTAATTATTCGATACCATTAAAAAACTTTCTGTGTGAAAAATTCAATCTGCATATAAATAATGATCCCAAGATAGCAACAACAAAATCTGGAACTACAATAAATTCTGTTTTTACACAATATCTAGAAATTGTTGAGTCAGAAACGTACGTTTTATATTTTAGTTACCATAATACTATGGTGTCAATATACGAATATTTATCATCAAAAATACTGTAAAAATAAAAGAAATAAATTTAAGGCTTTTAAAAATCAGCATCGATACGTATTTTAACAAAAATACTGTAAAAATGAAAGAAATAAATTTAAGGCTTTTAAAAATCAGCATCGATGCGTATTTCAGTCTGCGCTTTTGATGTCGTGGGTAAATCTATAATTATTCAATTTTCTTCTAATGTTTTTATCGCATCTATCTGTAATACACAAAACAGTGACGCAGCGGAGAGAGCGCTAGATGGAAACGTAGAAGTAAAGGTCTCCGGTTCGATTCTCTTTCTATAATAAAAGATTTTATAGATTTTTTGACGATATAAGTGTCGATTCAATTATTTTTCTAGTTAGCTGTGATGGGTGGAGCGGGGTCAATGAACAGGAGGTGAATGGTCGGGAGGTCAGTGAGCGGGTGGTCAGTTGGGTGGGGGTCAGTGGGATGGGGCAGACGCTAAACGCCGGGTATTTCCTAGACCATTATATATTTTGGGTATATATTTTGGGTGAAGCCTATTTGTTCGATAAATTTTAATTATAAAATTATCTGCATTAACTTCTCGTATGCCCGTGGTTCAGTGGAAAAGCGCATGGCTACTGAGCATATATATATATATATATATATATATATATATAACTCGTCGAAATACCCGTCGTTTAGCGTCTGCCCCATCCCACTGACCCCCACCCAACTGACCACCCGCTCACTGACCTCCCGCCCACTCACCTCCTGTTCATTGACCCCGCTCCACCCATCACAGCTAACTAGAAAAATAATTGAATCGACACTTATATCGTCAAAAAATATGTACTTGTTTGAATCGTGAGTTATGGTCGCGAGTTCATACACAAATCCCATGGACACAAATTCCCAGGCAAATTTTCCAATTTCTCTTTGCGTATAAACCTTTTTCGGACTATTAAAGCCAAACTTCGAACCTTTCGCTCAGTAGTTCAACGCACTAAGCCTTTGATCCACGGCGCCTACTAGTTTATGTTTGACAATTTTACTTGAACAAATACTAACAACAATATACATATTAAAAATATAAAAATATTAGATGTAGATATTTCCCAAAAACCAATAGATGATGTTTAGTTCGGAAATATTCCATGATATCAACAAAAGTATTTAAAACAACACTTATAGAAAATATGACGCCGGGTGCCGGGAATCTATAAAATCTTTTATTATAGAAAGAGAATCGAACCGGAGACCTTACTTCTACGTTTCCATCTAGCGCTCTCTCCGCTGCGTCACTGTTTTGTGTATTACAGATAGATGCGATAAAAACATTAGAAGAAAATTGAATAATTATAGATTTACCCACGACATCAAAAGCGCAGACTGAAATACGCATCGATGCTGATTTTTAAAAGCCTTAAATTTATTTCTTTCATTTTTACAGTATTTTTGATAAAATACGTATCGATGCTGATTTTTAAAAGCCTTAAATTTATTTCTTTTATTTTTACAGTATTTTTGATGATAAATATTCGTATATTGACACCATAGTATTATGGTAACTAAAATATAAAACGTACGTTTCTGACTCAACAATTTCTAGATATTGTGTAAAAACAGAATTTATTGTAGTTCCAGATTTTGTTGTTGCTATCTTGGGATCATTATTTATATGCAGATTGAATTTTTCACACAGAAAGTTTTTTAATGGTATCGAATAATTAGATGCAAAAATTAAATTTTCCACTCAAAATAGGAGGTATTTTATGATATTCTGTATCAAGAATGCAAGTAGCTGGTGATGTAAAAACAGAATAATGTCGTCAAGCTTTTGATTAAAAGATATACAATATTAATATAAAATATAAATAGATATATAAATAGCTACGAAAATGGTTTTTTCCCCATCTATATTTCTTTGTTCATAAAATATTCTTGTTGTGTTCTGTGACAATACGGTAATAAGCGCAACCATTAACACTACCAAAAGACCCTTAAAAGAAGACCTCCCCCAAAAAAGACCCTGAAAAGACCCCAAAAAGACCCTCAAAAGTCAAAAGACCCCAAAAGATCCCCCAAAGGACCATCAAAAGACCCTAAAAATACCCACAAAAAACCATGAAAAGACCTCCAACGACTACTCCAATCGCGCGTAAAGAAGTTTTACGAGTACTTAAAAAAAAAGTTTTTAAAAGTCCACGTTTTTCTTGTAGACTAAAAAGAAGAAATTGACTTTTTCTCTAAGCATATAGATCTTGTGAACATACATACTTGGAACTATGTTATTGTAATATTCTATAACTGAAAAATGGTGCGCAGTTTAGAAAATAAAGATATTACTATGTCAATTATATTGGTATAGTCAGAGGTATCTGTAAGAAGGGGGAGAGAAAATCCTAAAACTAAATTTTCCGCAAAAAAATCATTTTACCGTAAGTTTTTTCAAAATCGAACTCTCTGTTCTTGAGTTATGCTTTTTTATTTTTTCTCCGAATTGCCTCACACGTCGCAAAAAATGTTTTTTAAGTACATGCATTCATTTTTTCTGAGTAATTTTATTACTTTGTTTTTTTTTTTAACTGAAGTTAAATAAAACTTTACACTAATGTCCAATTATTTCGGGACAGAAGCAATAAGAGCTTCTCTAAAGTCTTAACCGTAATGCACTTTCGTCCCTTTATGATCCTTCTTTTGTGTGAGGCATTTAACAAAAACGAAAACATAAAGTAGGAAATAAGTATCTAATTATAACACATGAAAGTATTTTATTATCACATATATACACTAAATGATTGTAAAAAGCTAGGCCCTCCATTGGCTGTTGTCCTGGTCAAAGTAAGTAAATTAAATTATTATTTTTATAATTACTTAACATTTGTTGTGAAGGTTTCCATTTTTGGCATTCATTGCCTTCCAATAATTATTTGGACATTAGGATTGAATTGACTGTAACAGTCAAGAGAGTATTTCTTTTTTTAAATTCTCTATATTAACTTCACTTGCCCGTGGGTCGTCGGTCGTCGGTCGGTCGTCTGTCGTGGATTCTTGCGATCAATTTTTAACCCACTTCCCATGGCCCGATTTTATTGAAATTTTGCACACATGCGTATTTCCGGAGACAACACTTTCTATTAAATTTTGAGGCCCCTCGGGCTGCGGGGTCGGGGGGCTCCCAAACAAAAATTTTAAAAAATTTACCCGATTTTCTTCAAATTTTACACACATGTGTATACCCAATAAACAATACTTTTTCTTTTTTTAAATATCTGTACTGGCATCAGATATTCGTCGCCCTTTATGGACTTTGTGCGGTGTGTGCTGCGCAGTCGGCTGCGCTGCATGGTTTTGTTGGTGGTGGAGAGAGAGAGAGAAATCTTAGCGCACGCACAAATGAACCCAGCAAATGAAACGAGACATAAATGTTTTATGCTTACTTCAACTTACATTTTTATTATATACTGAATTGTATTTTTATTGATGTCGTTTTTTTTGTTGTCGATATCAACTTACAGATAGAACAACAAGTTTTCACAATATTCTGTCATTTGGCGTTTTCATAAATTAGTTCAGAGCAGTCAAAGAGTTCTCAAGATAAATGTTCGTGTTTCTTATTTGCTCAGAGTATGAGCGTGCTCTAAGTGCTCAGAATAAAATGATCTGAGCTTTTTCAATTTTAACATCTGATGTCAAATGTTTGTTTCGATGATTTTCTTCTACAATAAAAAAAAATGGCCCAGGATCGAGGGGCTCCCATATCAATTTCTGCGATTAGAGAATTTAGATGAAAAATTTTAATTTTTATGGGTTGTTTTTTTGTTTTTTTATTAAGCTTAGTTCGGAAATTTTCCTTCCCGCAGTCGCGCTGCTATGTGGAAATAATAATACCGAACCAATAAAACATTTTATCAATGGAGACATTGTTTCGCCCAAGGCATTTCTTTGGTTGAAAATGTGGTTCTAAAACATCTGTAGCTCCAACCCTTGTGAAGTGTTTTCGATTCGGGGGCAGAAGAATGGCAACTCTCATCAAAGATTAAATTCACACAGAAATTCACCGATGCATTTCTCTATGTCAGTCAAATGGTTTGAGCTTATGAAAAAGTGTATAGATCTTAAAGGCGAATATTTTGAAAAGCAATAAAACAATTTTTGATGAAAAATTTTAATTTTTTATTACTTTTTCTATAAACTTTTACGACACCCCTTGTATCCCTCTAACTGGCGGTGGCGGCGGCGGTTAACGCACACAATCCTTTGGCTGGATGTTCAAAATATCCCACAAGAGAAATATATGGAGAAATTGTTAAGTGACCACAAAGTTAGTAACGCAGCAGCGACTTCAACGAATCCTAGAGCACAAGAAACTCACACTACTAGACTAGACAGTAAATTCTCAATTGAAATTTCTCAATGTAAAAATCCGACAACATATAAGAAAAACTTTAAGACTGCGTTTCAAAAGAGGCTGCTAGACTTATAACCTGTTCCCAACATGTTTAGACAGATAAATCTACTCGTCGGAAAGCGACCCGCCCACGTTGATTCCTGAAAAGCCATCAAATTTTAGAAGAAGAAAAAAAATCATCCAGTCGAAGAAGTCAGTCGCAGGTTACCGAATTTCTAACTCCAACATCGACTCCAAATTGGGATTTATGTGAAAAATATTCCATGATTTAAAGATCGGACCCCGGTTGTAGAACCAGTTATGATAAAGTTTTTTTGCGTATAATCTTGCGAATCTATCAACTTTTTTTAAGTAAATTTTAATGAAAGCTTGTTTGTAAACAGATTTTTTATTTATATTGATTATCTTTAAATATATTGTTAAGCTTTATATTTCATTAATAGAATGTGAAAAAAATATATTAAAAAAATATCTTCTGTTACTTCTAGAAATAAATTATGAATTGAATTTATATTCTATTCTATTCAATTCTATTTTCTATTTAGTCTATTTTCAATATTAAAATTGCATTTATCTTGGGCAAAGCTATAAAATACTGCAAATACTATACCAACAGGAAGAAATAACTATTATTAGGTGTTTTTTTTTCAATTTTTTTTACCGTACCATGCATGTCTGAAATATAATTTTATTTGAACTTGTGCCAAAAAATAAACAAATTTAAAACGTCCGAATATGCCGCATTGTTTAAAAACAGTTTTTCATCGGAAATTTTTTTTATAGTTTTTTACCTAATTATTTTAATTCTAATTGCAATAAAAGGAAATAATTCATTTAAAATTTCGGTAAGGTGTTCATTTCACAATTTAAAAAACAAAAGAACTTAAATACGAAATTACTTATTCTGGGTATTACCGTTACCAAATCCATAATAATTTTATTGCTGTATAATTATTGTGTATTCTATAATGTGGGCGCCATGGCTCTGTGGTTAGTAGATGAATTTCTGAGCAGGGGGTTCGTAGTTTGAATCTCAGAAAACACAAAAAGTATTTTTCCCACACTCGCGCACAACATCCGACAGTAATAACTCGTCACAGCAAGCTTCTCAATTCGCCGTTCGGATACGGAATTAAATTGTAGCTTCCTTCAATTTGTGTGCAAAAAATATACATGCACAATACAAATGGTCGCGTGAAACTAGGCCTTGCACCGCAACGGTCTGTCGCGTCGAATATTATTATTATTTTACAATAATATTATATACATTCAATAATAAAATTAGTAATGATTTGATAATGATATCATCATCATTATATTTTGCTCTACAACCGGGGCCCGTCCTGGTCTCCCACAACAAACATCTCCACTAATCCCGATTTTGAGCTGATTTCGGATCCATATGTAAGTACTGGTCTGACCATTGTCTTATACACCAGCAACTTGAATGTTACAGTTAAATTTCTGAACAGTCTTGACATACCAAACTATAGGATTTGTTGGCTTTAGGCAATCGTGCACGTAATTCTGATCAGTACTGCTATCGGCTGCTACAATTATCATGATTGAGATAAAAGATTGCACTTCAAATTCATGCTTCAATATCTTGAAGGACCAATGTTGAATCTTCTGCTCGCAGACTTGGCCGCCATGTCATGTGTAGTCCCAGATTTCTTGCCACCCGTTTAATCTGGATGAACGCTTCTTGTACAGCTCTTAGGTTTCTACTAACGATGTCAATATCGTCTGGGTAAGCCAGTATCTGGATGGACTTATAGGGGATTGTTCCTCACGCCGTTACATCAGAGTCGGAGTCTGAGTATTTTTTCTTGACCTATAACATTTGTCATGGTCAACCTACATAGTCAGCCTCGCAGCTGCTGTCGTCTCCTGGTTCACCTTTGGTTGTGACTAGTGTGTTGGCTCTGCGATCACCTTTAGCTGTAGTCAGAGGTTATGATTTTAAACAACCGAAGTGCGGGGCGGGTCACGCTAAATGACAGCAAATTACCATTTGGAAACTCATGGAAGTGCCCTTCCAATCGCTCCAAGATGCGTTCAAGATTGGTGATCAGATTAACCTGTTTTTCTTTGCTGTGTGTGCTACGCGTTGTACATTGCTAGAACTTCTCCGCCTGGTCCCCGCTCTCTGTACCGTTATGGTTCATGAACGAGATTATTCTCTCAGGCTACTTTCTTTCGTTAGTGTACTATTTTTTCCTAATGTTACGAAAAGTAGTTAGTAGCTCATATAATAGAATTAAAATCCTAAAATAAATCCCAATGTAAACACTGCATACTAAAAATAAGCACTTTGATGTTGCATACTTTTAGGCTCTAAGACTATTAGATTATTTGAAATTTGAAATGTAACCGCCTGCAAGTTTGAATCATTGTGTACTGGTCAAACAAGTAGAAAAACCGGTTTGTGCGGTTTGCACGGTTTTTGTAAAAGAACATGATTGAACATGATTGAACATGAAGTCTATTTTTAGAAGATGACTCATTACATATAAGTGTCGTTAGTTGTAAATAAGGGAATAAGGCTACAATTTTCTGGTCTTTACTCGATATTTCTGTCTACAATATTGGAAGTTTCTGGAAGCTTTTGATTGAGTATAAATAGAGGCGATAAGCCGAAGTTAGTTGTTAGTTAGTTAGTTGTTTGAAATTTAACCAGTGCAGTTGTAAAAGTTCTTGTAAAGTGATAAAGCTATAACATAATTAATAAACTTGTGTTGTGTTTTATTTGCAAAATCCTTTACGAACTCAAATCCTGAATTTCGTAACAATATCTTCGGAGGACTTCATATTATTTTTCACGTGACTGCGTTCTATAAGATTGTTGCATTACGTCCACTTGCTAGCTTACAATCATCATCGAACCAGAGTCAGCAGTACTAATGAGAGTATTTTAAAGGCCTGTCCAATTTTCTTCTACGCCTGGCATCTCTAAGTTTATTTAAGGTGAGTTCTATCCCTTGATCAAAGTTTTATCTAGTATCTTCGTTTCTAATCTGATTCGGGGATGCATTCAGGATTAAAAGCAGATTAAATAACCTCAAATGCTTAGAGTGGTTCTTTGAATTCTTTATGATTTTTTTAAGACTAAAATATTTCAGATTTTTATTAACAACAGCTGTATTTTATTTGCCGAGGAACAACAACAATTGCACTGTCGAATTCCTTCTTTGGAATTGTGAAAACCTGCTGTTTAGCTGGTTTTGACTGGTTTTGACATTCGAATTCCGAACTCGCTCGGCAAAAAAAATGCAGCTAACATTTCAACAATTTTCATTTATTTATGACTGTTTTAGTTGGTATAGATCTACCACGTATTTTATTTTATTCGTATTCTTTTTAAAAAATACGAGTACTCTTCTCATTCCCAATAATTTCGACTCTCAAGTTTTTCACAATATGCGCACGAAAATGCAGTGAGACGCGCATGTTTTCTTCAAAAGAACATTAAACTTTAAACTCTTTTGTTATTTTTAAGTTGTCTGCTGCGATAGATACGAAATGAAAATGTACATGAAAGAGAATAAGACATGGGCTGCTATTACACTGTAGCACTGTAGGTATAAATAAGTTCCTCCCATAGTCATTATAATTAACCTATTTTCCTGAGTCACACACTTAAAGCTATCCACACAGGAAATTATAATTAAAAATAGTAAAAATTGCAATTTGTAAATTATTAACTCGACGTGACCAACTTACGTAGATTTGATTCACAAAAAAATTACTCCAAAAGGTGCTATTGATGTGCCCAAACTTAATCTGGGGTTTCTTATGAAAACTTAGAATCGACAATGAAAAAGCGTTGCGTAACACAATGCAATATGCACACAAAAGTGTTTTTTTCATATGAGACAAAAATGCGAATGCATTTTTACATACATTATCATCTTTAGTTTTTATTAAACTTATTTTTTAAAACTACTATAACTTTTATTTGATTACATTAATTTGATCCTTCTGATTTTCACAAAAAAAGACTCAATTTTTTTTCATGTTGACATTAAAATAGAACACCACTGGATAGTTTGGTTAGTAATTTTTTACATTATTAAATGCTTATAACTTTTTTTTTAAATCGATACAAAATATATTTAATTTCCACTTATTTATGTTGACTTTATTAATTGGTAAATTTTATTTTAATTTAGGAAATATGACTTTCTCCTACACGGTGTTGAAATTATATTTAAAATTGAAACCGAACCGAACGATTGAACAATTTAGACACAACTAAATTTAAATATTTCTCTGTTGCAGGGAAAATCTTGAATACTATGAAAATCTATTTTCTCACTGCTGTGAAATATTTTTTTCGTTTTTTTATCCCAAAATTATTTGGTAAACTGGACTGAAAGCATCATGTGTACTCATGTTAAGAACTTCAGTTTTATAACTAAGAGTTAATAAGTTTTAAGGGAATTTAGAATTAGATTAAGTTAACACGCCGTTTTTTTAAATAAAATCAATGTTTGCGTCACTAGATATAGTAAAGCAAAATCTTAGCAGTATTACACAAAACCCTTAGAAGTTTACATTGTTAATGATTGCAAATTTTAAAAAAATTACAAATAAAATTTATAGTTTAACATAGGGCCGAGCTGGTTTTTAGAAGAAACTGCAGATTGACGTTACCGATAGATCGAAAAATTCGTCGCCAGTTTCTGCACTAAATGTCTTTTAAAGATTAAAAGAACAAGGTAAATTAGTTTAGTTTGCTCGTGGGAATGGACATTTTTGAAATGGAAATGGAAAAATTGAGAAAGCATTGAAATTTTTGCATATTTCTGCTAAAGACTCTATGGGTTGAATTTAATTTCTAGCTGAAAATTGCTTTCATGTATTTTTATTTTTTATTTCTATTTCTCTTACATTTTAAGGAAACCGTCTTTTTCCAAAATGTGGCTGAACTACAGTAGAGCGGGCACCTGAAATCCCCCGCCTCCAAGACTTAAAAAACTGCTATCTTGTTTGGTGGAAATACCCGAAGGCGGATCAAAATTAATTTTTTTAATGTGTTTAAAATATGTTTATATGTTAATTGGTATCAAAAAATAGGAAATACAGGTAGCTGTCAATTATAAAAATTTTTTAAAGAGGGGTTAAGAATTTATATGCCTTTAACATCTTCTTGTAGCAACAGGATTGTATTCTAAGAATTAAGACCAATCGAACCACCCTGCCTTTACATTTTTTAATTTATTTATGTTTTTTTATATAGTTATTTTACAAAGTATTTAAAGGTTAACAATCGTAAAGGCATTTAGGATAGTGGTTTACTATTTATCACAAATATTTAGTCTTTTAATTGTTTTAGCACATTGGCCATTTAAATACGTTTACGTTTAACATATTGACAATCTTAACCCAATCCGAAAAATTTCTTCGTTCTAAGATATCAAAGATATTTATGATTGCATATTAAGAATAAAGTACATAAGTAAAATCGAAAATATTATTTTATATAAATTGTAAAAGTGATAATGCCGTAGAGCCGAGGGGCTCCCATGTAATTTGTGTAAAAATTAACTCGATTTTATTCAAACTTTGCACAAATGTGTATGTCCGATTAGAGAATTTACATAAACAACATTTATTTTTATGGGTTGGTGCTTCTATTTAAAATAAAAGTATTCGTTGCATCAGTTGGACAGCTATGACAGGGACGATGTATAGTTCAATATTCTCTGTGAAATCCCATTTGAAAAAGTTTAAGGACATTCTTGTTAAAAATACAGTTATTGGCAAAATTATTTGCACAATGTAATATTTACACCATATCACTTCAATAAAGTTGTATAACTTTTCAAAAATTTAATAAATCACTGATATTGTTATTTATTACTAATCTTTTATATTATCTTAAAACGATAAATAAAAACCAAAACAAAATTTCAAACAGAAATAGTTTAAATCATGAAAATTACAATGGCACAATTATTGTGACATCACTAAACGATGGCAAAATTATTTGCACAAGTGCAAATAACGGTTCTGGATATCAAACGGCAGTTAAACTCTTCAACTTCTCAATGCAAAGCGATGCTCGTACTCATTGGTAGTAGTCTAGCGTCATCTGTCCTTCGTGCAACTTTTTTTAAATGGTTAGAACTAGGGAATTAACCACGGAGACACGAGCGGCTATTGTTGCAGAATTTGGAACCGGTGCTTCGGCCAAATATCATTGCAGTCGAAGAGCAATTTATTACCAAATTCAAAAACAAAAAACCCATGGAAGTGTAAAAAACCGAACCTTTAGAGGCAGAAAAAGGGTTACTTCGAAAAGGGAAGACTTATTCGTTCTTTTAGAAGTAACCAATGTGAAAAGTTCGAAATGTGTTAAATGATTTAAAGAAGGATCGTGATGAGAAAGTTAGTAAAAGAACGTTACGACGAAGGTTCAAAGAAAATAAAAAAACATATAACACCATATATAACACCAAAAAAAAACCAATAAAAATTTTTCATGTAAATTCTCTAATAGGAGAAACATATGTGTGCAAAGTTTGAATCGGGTTAGTTTGGAAAAAATTCAAAATTGTTTCAAAAACTGTTCTCACCGGAGATACACTTGTGTAAAAAATTTGTATGGAGAAAATTCAAATCAAAAACTCAAAAATGTTTACAAAAAGATCGGTCTATCTGAGATACACATATGCTTAAAATTTAAAGTAAATCGGGATAATTTTTAAATAAAAATTTTATGGTCCCGGCCCAGGCCTTAGGGCCCATTCGCTCCAAAAATTTTACAAAAACTTTTATCCATTGGGATAAACATATGTTTAAACCACCCCTCGGGCCTCAGGGCGAATTTGCTCAAAAAATTTCCAAACAGTTTTGTCCATCAGAGATACATATGTGTATAAAATTTTACCAAAATCGGGTTAATTAAATTCTCTATATTAACTTCGCGTGCACATGACTGGCTGGCTGGCTGGTCAGATTTTTTGATCAATTTTTAACCCACTTCCCATAGCCCGATTTTATTGAAATGTATATTTCCGGTGACAATACTTTCTATTAAAATTTCAGAGATATCGGGCTGCGGGATCGGGGGGCTCCCATACAAATTCAAAAACAAAAATCATATCATACTATAATGAGTGTGTTCTGTGTGCGCTGATGAGTGATACGATAAAGGCGGCACTGGCTGCTTTATGATTGGGGTTGTTTTGTTGTTGCGTTACAGCAGAGAGCAAAACCTTTTCTATAGAGTAGTTTTTGGCAGAGAGTATAGAGATATCAAGAGGAAGCAGAACAAATATTTTTTCACACGCCCATAGACGAAAGTTACTGTTTCGTAAGCTATAAACTAGCCTCTAAAGTAGCCCATAACAACACTAGTTATGTTATGACATAAACGTCTTTTGATATTTACTACAATCTCAGCGAACACATTGCGCATGAGCAAGAATTCTCTTTTGTTTGTCGTTTGTGATTTCTGCTTCTCTCTCGATTTAGCAGAAAAACCGGTTTGGACGCGTGAAAAATTCATTTCTTTGTTATTTACTGCAGTCACAGCGAACACACATTCTCACATTTCTGCTTCTCTCTCGATTTAGCAAAAAAAACCGGTTTGGGCGCGTGAAAAATAGCGTACACGACTCGCAGAAAAGCGCTCATCGTGCTCGTTAAATTGTCAAGCTTCGACCTCGCACGATAAACTCCACTTTCCTTGCTCGTTCTGTAATATACTATTATACAGAACTGAATGGCGCAGCAATTGAAATGTGTTGTACACTCAGAAGTCAGAACGCGGAATAATTATGGATATGTGATGTGCATGTGACATGTGAATACAGAGAAGAAGAGATAAGCAGAGGCATTTATGCCTAAAACACAAACACGCTTCAGCTTCGTTTTCGCCTGACGTTTACGAGTTTAGCCATACGATTTCAATGCTTCCTAACACAATGTCGCTTCGGCTTCAACGTTTCGTTTGGCAATCGTAGAGAAAAAACGTAATGTTACGTAACGAAGCTACAAACGGAAGCTCTAGTTCAAAAGTGCTGAACATTTACTTTGCCTGAAAGTTCAAAGCAGAGAACTATGGCAGAACTCTCATTTGAAAACATAGAGAAAAGTCATTCAAAGCAAATTCAAAGCGGCTGCATCGTAACGCAGCGTAGCCGAAGCCGAAGCGTGTTTGTGTTTCAGGGGGCTCCAATATTAATTTTTTCCAAATTAGCCCGGTTCAAACTTTGCACACATATGTATCTACTATTAGAGAATTTACATGAAAAATTTTAATTGTTATGGGTTGTTTTTTTTTTATTTTAAATTTGTATGAGGCCCCACGACCGCAGGGCCCGGCGTCTGTACATTTTTTACATGTTGTCCATTAGAGATACACACGTGTATAAAATATGAAGAAAGTCGGGTTGATTTTTTTAAAAAATTTGTATGCGGTCCACAACCCCGGGCCCGGGGTCTTCAAAATTTTTACAAAAAGTGTTGTCCATCGATCGAAGATACACACGTATATAAAATTTGAAGAAAATCGGGTTAAATTTTTTTTAAAATTTGTTGGGGCCCCAAGTATTTCTTGCACAAATCTAAGCTGCTGTTACATAACATATACGCATCCTGCATATACGTTTTTAAATAACATTAAAAGTAGTCTTACATAAAACGAACTTTTAAGTACAATCAACCTCAAAGTGATCATTAAATCAAGTTCAAGAATCGTTATTGTCACCGATCTTAGTTGGAACCATTTTGTTCGGTCAGCATCATAGCAAATGACTCAATCTTTATCTTTTTTTTATCTAAATCCTCAGTACTTGGAGAGCGCACTAGAGGGCCGATTTATACTACCTAGGCATTATTGCATTCGGATACATTGGGCTATTTGTCGGGCTCGTGCAGCTATTATCTACCATATTCCTAAAGGGAAAACGAAGAAACGCATTCCATATATTTCAATGGTTTGGATAATCGGGATGCTAATTAGAGATATGCAGAAGCGCACCTGAACGAGACCGAGAACAATGCAATCAGATACTACTGGCGCGACTGGGCTGTTTGCGTACATTCAAAACTAAAGATACGCGGGGATAGTATCGTGTGTGCTCTGCATGGTGGGTCATGCTGGGTTGCCTTTGTGACAGCTCTTTCAGGCCAGCTGTGCCGGTGGTACGAACTACGTACTACATTTAGTACAGTTTTAAGAAATAACTAAAAAAATGGATATGGATTTAATGGTTTTTCATATATTTGTCCTTGAAAAAACCGCTTAGAATGTGTTTTATAGCAATTAAAAAACAATAAAACAACCCATAAAAATTGAAATTTTTCGTGCAAATTCTCTAATCGGGAAAGCAAAGTTTGAAAAAAATCGGACTTTAGAAAGTGTGTTTAAAATTGATCCCTAGATTCTGCCCACCAGCCAGCCAGCCACGGGCACGCGAAGTTAATATAAAGAATTTGAAAATATTGATAGATAAAAAAAAATATTCTCTCGTTCTAGTAGGATTGCGCTTCGTGCCACACAAGTAGTATAACAACGTTTAATAATCGTCTAATCTGTTGTTTTTGGTGATACTGCAATTTTACACTGACAATTTGTCCAGCCCATACCCAAAAAAGGCGAACCGTCGTCTCCTTCTTCGTACCGACCCATAGCACTTACATCCATTCTTTCCAAGGTCATGGAAACGCTGATCAATTATCAGCTTAAGAAATATCTTGAAACCAACGTAATTCTTAGTGACCGGCAGTATGGGTTTCGTGGGCAACGTTCTACTGGTGATTTGATGGTTTATCTCACCGAACAGTGGAACCGATCTTTGCATCATTTTGGAGAAAGCAAAGCTGTTGCACTCGATATTTCAAAGGCATTTGACAGAGTTTGGCATCAAGCTCTTTTGCGTGCTAATGGTGTCGATGATAAACTGCTTCAATGGATTAGAAGCTTTCTTTTGGACCGCTCAATTCAAGTTGTTTTAGACGGTTTCAAATCTGAAATACACCACATAAATGCTGGCGTTCCCCAGGGCTCTGTTCTGTCCCCGACACTCTTTCTCATTTTTATTAATGATCTCTTATCTGTGACTTCTAATCCAATTCACTCTTTCGCTGACGACAGCACTCTCAGCTTCTCATATAAGTTTGAGGAACGTCCCTCCACCTCTGATGTGGAACTCAAACAACTTCGTATGTTAAGCACGTTAAATTCTGACCTTGACAGCATAATACAATGGGGAGAAAACAATAGAGTAGAATTTAACGCTTCCAAAACCCAATGCTGTCTCCTGTCGTCCAAGCGAATCCTAAACCCCATGCCATTATCCATGAATGGCACTTGCATCGAGGAAACTGAAAATCTCGCAATTCTCGGTATGTGCGTTAACGACAAGCTTCGTTGGAATGACCACATATTTACCATCGCTAAAAATGCTGCGAAATGTTTAGGTTTTCTAGCCCGGTGCAAGAAATATTTCTCTCCCTCTGATCTGGCTACCATATACAAGGCTTTTATTCGCCCAAAACTTGAGTACAATTGCCATATCTGGTCTGGTGCGCCTAAGACTTCTTTGCATCAGCTAGATAGAATACAAAACCGCGCGTTAAAACTTATCGGTGACGAAAATATAGCGAAATCAATAGATTCGCTTGAACACCGCAGGAACGTTTCTTGCTTGTCACTGTTTTATCGTTTCTTCTACCAGCGGTGCTCAAGAGAAATAGCCAGCTGCATGCCACCTCTCCTTGAATTCAACCGCAATACTCGTGGCGCTCTAAATGCTCATCAGTTTACCCTTAAGCCCATCTTCGGACGTACAGTTAAATTCAGGGATTCGTTCTTCAGCCGTACAACTCGTATGTGGAATGCTCTGCCAAGCTCTGTCTTCCCACATCACTATGATCCACAGGCATTCAAAACACAAGCTCATAGACATCTCCTCTTTTCTCCTCCTCTTCCTTAACGCCCACGCTGTGCCAAGCATATAGCCGAGCATTATAAGGGTGCGAACCCCTTGAAGCGTGCGCGAATTATAAAAAAAAAAAAAAAAAAAAACGATTCAGGTACTTAAGCATAATATTGATAAAGCTTTCGAAAATTGAAATTGCAGAATGCGCCAATTTAAAGCCATCCTATGCCGTTTGAATAAAGTTGTATTATTGTATTACATAACTAATCGGAAGGTGTACTCTTTTCAATAACGTATCAAACTTTAAAAAATATTGAACAATCTTAGCTTTAGAGGCACTTTTAAAAGAAACGATTCGATGGCGCTGATCATAGCAAACCTTCACTGAATCAAGGTTACATTTGAATACTGTTGAGGGAGGAGTTTCTGCTTAAGCGGCCTCTCCATTCTTAATAGGTAATTTGTAATAAAATTTGTTGGAAGGGCGGCTATACCAAACTTTAACTCCTAAAAGTCAAGTTAAAAAATGACAAAAAAATTGTTTATCATCGGAAGAAGTTTTTAGTCTCTCTGGAACTTCAAATTGCAGACATTTGCTTTCCGCCAGCATTGTCTAGGCAATTGCTTTTATGTTTTTTTTTCTCGATTATGGTGCCAATTTCCGTAAAAAATCATTACTGATCCTTCTGATTCTGCAAGTGACCCGGGATATCCAAAACTATTACAAAAAGTGTTGTCCATCGGAGACACATACTTCTATAAAACAACAAAACAACCCCAATCGTAAAATAAGCAGCGCTGCTTGAGCTCATCAGCGCACACAGAACACAGTCATAATAGTAGGATCTCTCTGAAATTTTAATAGAAAGTATTGTCACCGGAAATATACATATATATAAATTTCAATAAAATCGGGCTTTGGGAAGTGGGTTAAAAATTGATCAGAAAATCTGACCACCCAGCCAGCCAGCCAGCCACGTGCACGCGAGGTTAATATAGAGAATTTAATAAGCGGCTTCGGCTACAATTTGCTAGGGAACATATCAAAAAACCAGTGGCTTTTTGGAGAAGTATGCTTTGGACTGACGAAACTGTTGTTCTTTAGATGGCAGCTATGGTCGAAAGTTTTATTACACCGATTCAAAAACAAGAGCCAAACAAACTGTTACGCAACTCAAAAAGCATTCCATTCCAAAGGAGGCAAAATTATGATAACGGGATGCATATCATATTGTGGTGTGGGACCCCTTGTCCAGCTCTCTGATCATATGACACAGTCACATTATGAAGGGATTCTAAATGATTTTGCACTGGTGGCAGGATCAATATCAATTGGGAGCGATTTCATTCTTCAACATAATAATGCACCCATACACACGAGTGCACTTGTGCATATAATTTTGCCATCGTTTAGTGATGTCACAATAATTGTGCCACTGTAATTTTCATGATTTAAACTATTTCTGTTTGAAATTTTGTTTTGGTTTTTATTTATCGTTTTAATATAATATAAAGATTAGTAATAAATAACAATATCAGTGATTTATTAAATTTTTGAAAAGTTATACAACTTTATTGAAGTGATATGGTGTAAATATTACATTGTGCTAATAATTTTTATATTTTTGGACACAAATGGAAGGGACCTACAATTTAATGACCGGATCCGAATGGCGAATTGAGAAGCTTTCTGTGACAAGTTTTACTCTAGGAACGTTGCCCATTCGCGAGAGGTGGGACAGTGTGAAAAATACTTTTGGTGTTACTGGGATTCGAACCACTAACCTCCTGCTCAGTAGCCATGTGCATTTCCACTGAGCTACGGCGCCCATTCTTAACATTAGCATCAAATAAAAGATGTATATTTGTTTGTGATTTTTTCATGCAAAAAGTATATTATATCTTATAGTGCAACCTACATTATAGCGGGCAGCATCTCGTCTAAATGCCTTCAGTTAAAAATCAGAACCAGTTTTTTCAGAAAAATCATTTTCTAAGGTGTTTGAAACAGGAAATAGGTAGGATGAATTTTGTTATATCATTTATTTATGGGGCAAGTTTAAAAGTTTTTTTTAATGTACTTTTTGGAAGATGTTAAATATCTGATGCTTTCTTACAGAACTAATCTTCAGATTAGCTGTTCTAGTCGCCATTCGACCTGCCTCACGCCTTCTCA
Organism: Nephrocerus scutellatus; assembly: GCA_947095585.1. NCBI lineage: Eukaryota > Metazoa > Arthropoda > Insecta > Diptera > Pipunculidae > Nephrocerus > Nephrocerus scutellatus. The sequence continues at coordinate 70,798,305 of OX352764.1, read as the reverse complement.
CGATTGTTATGGGGTGCCAGAGGTATGAAATACTGTGGGTAGCAATAACGTATGAAATACCACTTACGCAATACCAAGCTCCCATAAACAAAAAAATATATATACTACCTGTAGGTATTACAAAGAAAAAGATAATCAGTAATTAAATGAAATAAATGCTTGAAACAACGTAGCTCACCGTAGTACTCTAGTAGCCTTGATGGATGGATGGAAGAAAATGGTAGATCTAAAAGATCGAGCCAAGACAGCCTTCAGTACCAACTGTGGTATATGATATCATTATCTATGGCCAAAATCACAACCAAACTCAAAAAGGTCTTTGACAGAATAACAGAAGACAACCTGCAAACGCAAATGTTTGTTCATACAAAAGGAAGTTGTTCTGCTCAGAAAAAGAAGCACTTGCAGATTCCAGCAAAACTGCTTGTAAACAGTGTTTTCCAGTTCCTCAAACAATTAGACACATTTTTTTTTTTTGAACTCGCGAAGTACTATCGAAAATTAATTCCTAGATACTATACCGAACGCGGAGGCTGGAACAGTAGCTCAAGTGGTGTCAGATCAAATAATTAACGCTGCGGTATTCCTACCGGATAGTTTTTGACAGAGAAACAAACTTTATTGATTTAAAGGACTGTGCAGGCTGCTCAAAATAAAAAAAGTGCGAATCTAAATCCTGGAAACAATATCTTAGTGCGGCCACAATTCTCTGCAATAATAGCGGTCATCTAACTTAATACGAGAACCGAAACCACTTTATAACCACAAAAGTTATTACCGTCTGTGGAAATACAAACATACTTTAAGAGTACTAACCCGCAAACACACACCGAAAACTTACTATGACAAGGTAGTAAGACCAAATAATTTTTATTTAGGTGATCACGTACTCTTTGAAAGTAAAAATCAAAAGTGGAAATTAGCACCTATCTGTTACAGACCCGAAAACACAACTTTGAAATTTGGTAAGAAGCTTATTGTAGAACACAACAATTACTATTAATAACGCAGAAATAATATTAAGAACATTACCAATAAGCACTATCCCACTTATTAGACTTAAATTTCTACCTTCCCCTTTTCAACTCTAGTACGTAATAAAGCTAATTTTTTATTTCCATTAATCATTATTCCCATTTGGTAATGGTCTAAAAAACCAATATACAATAAATCCTCCGGAAAATCTCTCGAAATCTTTTCAACGGCATCGGAGTCATGAGTCATGATGGATGCCGACAATGAACAGGAGATCTACAGTAAATAAGATCAAATACAAACCAACCAGCAGAAACTAGTGTAGTTTATAATTGAAATCAGTGCCGTGAAGATCGAAAAATCCAAAAGCAATTGAAAGATAGCAAAAAAATGAGACCCAATAACTCGCAGATAACTTAAATTAAAGACAGTTGAGATTAAAAAATCTTCCCAAGTATTTTCCTAAAAGCTTTCGAAATAGGATCACGTCAAAATAGATTAATTTATATCATATAGGCCTCCAGGAAAAGTGAAATATGTACACCCTTTATTAGTTTCCCAGAAAACCTTGTCAAATACTTACAAAAGATCAAATCCAATGTACGGAACTGTTCGTCAATATAACATCAAACAGCAGAAGTAAAATCACAGAACAATGTTGCTGAAAATTTTAAAGATCTTTTGTTTCCTGTTTCTTCAGTGAGACACTCCTCAATACCTGATATTAAATATTCCCAGTTATCCGCTCGAACATAAAACTAAGAGGTTATACTACTCCAACTCAGGGGAATCCGAAATTTTGTAACTATCACACATGGTGTAAACACAACGACTTAGACTAGACCCAATACTTGTCTATATTCTGTTATCAAACGTACCATCATATGTATATTTTGTTTCAGAACATCTAGCTTAACTGGAAATAGTACGTCCCTTCCTTTTGGCACGGATTCTAATAAACAATCCGTGCCAAAAGGAAGTTCATGACCGAACAAATTATTATCAGGGAAGCCTCCTACAACGATCATACAACCACCTAATTTCCAGACTGCTAATAAAAAGAGTTCTCAACTCAATTCCCAGTACTTTACAGTCTTAACCAACACATCTTATATTAGGCACCGATACTTATATTAGGTCGACATCAAAGAACTCAGTTCTAGACAAAATACTAGTGCAAGGCAAACTATTTTCTTTTGTAATTAGTGCACGCTTAAAGGGATTTGCACCCTTATAATGCCTATAGGCACAGCGTGGGGTTGGAAATATATGGATAGCAGAAGGAAAGAATGTGTTGTAGTGGGTGGATCTGAGTTCAGACCCGAGCACTAACAAACTAGAAAGCTGTGCTCATAAGCCCACATAGATGACTCTACATCTTGATTATTCATATACGCAAACTCCGCAGCAACTAGTCTAGTCTAGTTTGTGAGTTTAGTGTCGTATTATAAACAAACAGATGTTCATTTTTATACATATATAGACTAGGTGACCCGACAGACGTTGTCGTGTCCAACTTTCAATAAATTTGTTTGTGATCGTTTTGTGGATTTGTGATGAGCTATTTGAAATGTTAAATCAAAGTAAAATTGAGAAAAAAACGTCAACCAAATGATTATTTTCTTTCATTAAATTATAAATAAATATAAATATAATAATAAAGGCATCTCCAAATATAACAATTTACCAAGAGAAATAAAATATCAAACGAACTTCCTCATATTCAAAAAACAAATCACAGTACTTTTTCGAGAACAAACATTGGGCTAGATAAATTTTTAATTCTGTAAAATGAATAAATGGTCTTATGTTTGATCACTGGTATGTAGCATAATTGCTATGTCAGATGATTTATATCAATATGTACATGATTTAGATGATAAATTATGGTTTTTTTCCTGTAGTTAATGTATCATAATGTACAATATATATACATACATAAAACTATCTCCTTTCAATACTTCTATTTCTTTATCTATATAAATTTTAAACCCATAATTTTATAAATTTAAATAGAATATTCTTTATTCTTTTTAAATTCTCTATATTAACTTCACTTGTTTGTGGCTGGCTGGCTGGCACACCAAATCTTGTGATCAATTTTTAACCCACTTCCTAAAGCCCGATTTTATTGAAATTTTGCATACATATGTATCTTCCATGACAATACTTTCTATTAAAATTCGGGGCCCTCGGGCCGCGGGGTCGGGGGGCACCCATACAATTTTATAAAAAGAAGTACCCGATTTTCTTCAAATTTTATATACATGTGTATCTCCAATGAAAAACACTTTTTGTAGAAATTTGGAAGTGATCGGGCCCCGGGGTCGGGGGGCACCCATACAAATTTTATAAAAAGAAGTACCCGATTTTCTTAAAATTTCATATACATGTGTATCTCCAATGAAAAACACTTTTTGTAGAAATTTGGAAGTGATCGGGCCCCGGGGTCGGGGGGCACCTATACAAATTGTTTACAAAATTTACCCGATTTTCTTGAAATTTTATATGCATGTGTATCGATGTGTATTGATACATGAAATTTTTGTAAGTAAAAGGCGTGGTGATGAGAAAATTTAGTACGGTATCAACAAAAATTTTGTGTTGCGATTTTGAGTCAGATTATTAAGTTACATTTTAAAATTTTGGAACTAAGTCATTTCTCAACCGATTTGTATGAAATTCTGTATGGTCTTTTGAGGGCCCTCTGGGGGACTTATGGGGGTCTTTTAAGTATTCTTTGTGGGTCTTTTGAGGGTATTTTTGGAGCCTGTTGGAGGTTTTTTAACGGTTTTTAATAGCTCTTTCGATTTGCAGGGTAGAGTTAAAATTTCTCTCTCGTGGTTTGGTTTCTATTTCTATTCTATTTGCAAACTGTACCTCGGGTCTTTTAAGGTCTTTTGAAAGTCTTTTGGTAGTCGTTTGAGAGTTTTTAGGGAGTTTTTTGGGGTTTTTTTGAGGGTCTTTTAGCAAGCCTTTTGAGGGTCCTTTGGGGACCTTTTGAGAGTCTCTTTCGGGTCGTTTGAGGGTCTTTTTGAGTTCTTTTGGGAAGTTTTTTGAAGATATTTTGAAAGTTTTTTGGGGGGTAAAAAAAAAAGAAAAAAAATCCCATAGAAAAGAGTACTTTCAGTTTTCCCGAATTTTGAAATTTTTCGGGCAACTTTTCCAATTCTTCTTCTTTCCATATAAGTCTTATTCAGACTATGACGAACATTTTCAAATAAAAATGAGCCAAATCGGTCCAGCCGTTCTAAAGAGATGCGGTTACCAAAGAACGGCATTTCATTTTTATATATATAGACTAGCTTAACCGACAGACGTTGTCCTGTCCAGCTTTCAATAAATTTGTTTATGATCTATTTGAAATGTTAAATCAAAGTAAAATTGAAAAAAAACGTCAACCAAATGATTTATTTCTTTCATTAAATTTGAAAACACAATGAATCTCAATGTGTTTTACTCAAAATTCGATTTCGATTGCAATGTCTAGCAATCCAATCGAAACAAAGCATTTGTTTGTTTGCTTGAACATCACTATTTCGTTCATTGCAATGCTTTATGGTACACGACATTTTTTTAAGTGAAACTACTTTATGGTGCGGTGAGGAGAAAATTTAGTACGGTATCAAAAATTATTTAGTTTTGCGATTTTGAGTCAAATTATTGGTCACATTTGCTATATTGCTTTAAACAAGAAAATAAAAATTACAACAACAAACACATTGGATAGAACAGAAAGTGGTTAAGCGTTAACCAAAAAAAAAAGTGGTTAAGAAATATTTAACAAAATTTTTATTTACAATTCCCACCACCAGAGTCGACTTTGAAATTTGGGAACTAAGTCATTTCTCAACCTTTTTGAACTTTTTTCAGGGGTCTTTTGTGATTCTTTTTAGTGTCTCTTTTTATGATTCTGTCTCTCTCTGACTGTATGTCTGTCTGTCTGTGTTCACTCTACAGTCCAGATGAATTGATGGAGATTAAAGTTCATATTTAAGGTTTTTACATTACATGGGAGTGCCCAGTTGATTTTGGCGGAAATCGGCCAATCGGAAGTGGCAGTTTACTTGTACAGTTTTCGATTTTTTGCAAATATCTCAAAAAGTAAGTATATCATATATCAGAAATCTGTTAAGTGCAAGAGAAATTTAAGAAAAATAAAAACAACCCATAAAAATTAAAATTGTAAATTCTCTAATCGGGGATACACACATACACACACACACACTGCGTGCTCGTTTTGTATCAAAATCATCCACTAAATGACGCAGCGGCAGCGAACAGCGCTGCACACAAAGCACAGAGCTCAGACTTTGCCGTGATCCGATGCGATATAGCGATATTTAAAAATTGTATATGGGGCCGATCACTCCAAATTTTTACAAAAAGTGTTTTCCATCGAAGACACACATGTGTACAAAATTAAAAGAAAATCGGGTAAATTTTGTAAAATATTTGTATGGGAGCCTCCCGAACCCGAGGTCCGAGGGGCCTCAAATTAATAGAAAGTATTGTCACCGGAAATATACATGTGTGCAAAATTTCAATAAAATCGGGCTATGGGAAGTGGGTTAAAAATTGATCAGAAAATCTGACCAGCCAGCCAGCCACGTGCACGCGAAGTTAATATAGAGAATTTAAAAATATACATAAAAGAAAGTCCTGTTGTGGCCAGACCTCCATTTTTATTTGTTTTGTTGTCGGGCGCGTAAACAAACACTGGAGCAGAGATTTTCAAGGTTAATGCCGCAAACACTCAATGACTGCCCTTGTGATTTGTTTATTGTAATTGCAAACCGCACCCGAATCTGGAAATAGATCAGCTGCCAAACGACTATTGGAATCTATAAAAATAGAAATTAAATAGCGACTTTTGTTGGACAGATCGAGAATCAACACAAACAAAAAAAGAATCAACCAAATATGTCGTTTCAATCGTCAGTTATGATCGAGAGTACATAAGAAAATTATAATTGTTGCTGTTTGTCCAATTTTTTCGACTTTCCTTTGTAATTGTCTTTCTTTCCAGGACCACAACGACCAAAATATAAAATAAGGATAATTACGCAAATCCATCATTCGAATCGTTAGTTATGTTCGCGAGTTCATACAAAAATCCTATGAATAGGCGCACTTTAATTTTTTGCCGAATTTTCTCCGGGCAACTTTTTGAATTTTTTTGCAGCGCAGCACATAGCACACAGTCATTATGATGCCGCTATAGCATGATGTTCGTACAGCACAGAAAGTAGCGCAGCGAACAGTGCAGCACATAGCACACAGTCACACCGTTTTTTTCGTCGAAAGCAGCGCTACGCCGCTAAGCGTTTGATGTACCTTTAGTCTTGTTTCAAACCTCAAATGCTGAGCGTGGTTCTTTTAATGTGGTTTTTAAACCTTAAATATTCCAGATTTCTTTTAACAACATTCCAGCAATTTTCATTTATTTTATAACACTTCTAGTCTAGATCCACCACCTGGCTGGTCAGATCTTGTGATCAATTTTTAACCCACTTCCTCAAGCCCGATTTTATTGAAACTTTGCACACATGTGTATTTCCGGTGACAATACTTTCTATTAAAACTTGAGAGGGTCGGTGGGCTCCCATACAAATTTTTTTCCCATTTAGTGGCATCGGATCATGTCATACTATTATGACTGTGTTCTGTATGTGTGGTGCGCTTTGAGCAGCACCGCTTACTTTACGGGTTGTTTTGTTGTAGGGTTGCAGTGTGTTTTTTCAACATTTATAATGGAATTCAGTATACTCTTGGTTATTGGAGAATTTACATGAAAAAGTTTAATTTTTATGGATTATTTTATTTTCTACCTATTTGATGGCTAGTTATGCTTCAATCAAAGTATCTTTTTTACAAAAATGTAAATATTATTTTATTTTATACTTTAAGTTTTTAATGAAATATATATAATGTTGAGTGTAAAAATAGGTTTCTTGACTGTACAAACAGTACATGTACACAAAAGATTTCTGAGTAGAATGATATTTATTTAGTGACCGAAGCCCTCTTTTATACAAATAATTTACATGATATAATGCAAAGTCTTTAAAATTAAAAAATGCTTAATAATCTAATACAAAATTATAAGTTGGAAAAATCTAATGCTCATGATAGATGACGTAGAATTCCTAAACATTCCTGCACATGTTGTAATATGATGAATAGTTGATGTCGCTGCATATGTACGTGGCTTGATGTTCTTTGCTGCATATCAAAGACCACCTCAAGACCCTTCAAAGCTCCCACTAAAGACCTTTTCAAAACACGTTCAAAACCCCTATCAAAACTTCTCAAGACTACTTCTCAGGACACCTTCAAGACTCTCGTAACATCCCCTAAAACTCCCCTTAATCCACCCTGAAGACCCTTTCTGACCCTCGAAAGATTCGGCTCAAGGCTACCTAAAGACCACCTCAACACTCCCTAAGACCCCACTGAAAACCGTATTAAAACCAATCAATCTTCCCGTAAGACCACCTAAAGACCCTCCTTAAGAACACCCCAATACCCCCTCAAGAGCCTACTCATGACCATCTCAAAACCCCCTCAAGTCCCCCTGAAAACCACCTTAACAACCCCTCAAGACCCACTAAAAACCACCTAACACCCCTCCAGCCGCCCCAAAGACTACCTCAGTACCCACTTCACAAGAACCCCTTAAAACCCTCCAAATACCCCCTCAAGGCCCGCTCAAAATCCCCTTAAGACCATTCCAAAACCACCTAAGTACCACCTTAAGACCCCGTCAAGATATCCAAAAACCAATAAGACCAAGTAAAGAAGTCCCCTCAAGATCTTCAAATGTCAGAATATTAGTAAACACATTTCAATACAATGACAATCAAGCTTGTGACAATTCAAAGTTTTTGTATTCATTGTCCGACCTAATCCAAGTTTCATTGTGAGAAATCTGGGGTCGGGAAGGTGGGGGCCTTAGGTCCTTACCAGCTTGGACCCCGGGGGTTGCTGGTTGCATCGACGCGAAAATCGGTCGATGTGGTAGGGGTAGGTACAACTTGATCAAACTTCCGTTTTAGCTGGCGCACGCCAATCAAACGAACTCGCTCGGCAAGTAAAATGCAACTATAGAGAATTTAATAAAATTGACGAATACTCTAAAAGAAATTTCAAAAACTTGGCATCACTGTAATCTTTTCATTTAATTTTTCTTCCTTTTCTTCAGTTATTTGTTTTTTTAAGAAAAAGAGTCAAGAGCAGAAATTCACAAAAACAATGAAGAAAAATGTCAAAAATTTATCAATTTTCTCATTAGATGTTTCCAATCGGATTTTCTTTCTTTTTCTATTTTTGTTGGTAATGTTCCTTGTTCTAATGTCAATTTGACAATAAAGTGCAAATGGAATAATGGTATACAATTTAGAACTACATATTTGCTAATCGTTGATTTCGAACTGTTTGGTTCAAAGACGAAACGCGTAGTAGTAGGCCAAATTGAAAAGAATTGTGCAACATCGAAGGTCGAACGTCAGCGCCGTGTAGTCGTCTTTTGTCGCAAAAATGTGAATTGTGCCTTGTGGAAAAGGAGAAGTAATCAGAAAATTCGCGAACGTTTGTAGTTTTACATGTTTTAAAATATTACAGCTAAATTTATTAAATGGGAAATAAAATAAATATGTGAATTGTGAAGCTGTTGTTAAATATTTAGAGAAACTAAAATTACGTTTTCCTTTTTCCAATCAAAGCGTCATTGTCGTCGCTACGTTTCTTTGAGAAATTTTTTATGGGTGAAAATCGATGAAATTTAATTAAAAAAGCAACTAAAAGGACAAAAGATTTCGTTTTCGCGAAAGACGTTAGTGTAGTTAATCTGCTTTGTAAGGGTCCGGAAAAACTGAATCTGATAATAAAATTGATGTTGTCATTTAAATGTTTTCAGAAGATATGATTGTTTCATCCTATGTTAACATACGGTAAACGGTGATATAAAAACACAACTTATATCTTACAACTTTTGTCGCATTTTGTCATAATGTCGCAGATATCAAACTCAAATTTATCATTTCGGTTGACCAAAGCAGCGCAAAAAAATGTTGGCAGTTCCAAATATCGATTTTGTGCGCTGGTTTTTATGGTTTTTATACTTAGCTCTCTGACGGCAAAGTGCAATGCCACGGCCACCGATATCGCCTTGGACGCTAAGGCCAACCTCACACATAGAATAGATAGCTTAAATTTGTTAGTATATACTTTTCTGCTGACACTAACCGTACTGACAATTTGGCTATTCAAACATCATCGCGTTTCGTGGTTACATGAGACTGGGCTAGCTGTGATATATGGTGAGTGGATTTATGGTGCTAAAATTGTGATATCAATACAGTTAAAGAATAAAATAATAATAATTTATAAATAATAATAAATTTTGAACTTAACACTTTGGAAGCCACTCCCACCTAAAGGGGGCGTTTCCGGAACACCATACCCACATTTCTGGGCGGTGGGCGCGGGCGTGTCAAAAGTACCGTAATAACCTATACTGAAGAACGCCCAATAAATTATTGTAATCGGCGCCTAATCAGAAATTTATTAATGTATGTACATCCATAGTTATTTTACGGTTACTATTGCCTCTTTTGATTTACTGAACCTAGCCATAGACCCGAAACCAAATCCACGGGTTAAGCTGTTAAAGTAACAGACTTTTCGTGTTGAATGCGTTGCAAACACAACGCCAAACCGATATCAACCAAAATTTCAAAAACAAACTGAGAAATTAGTCGGCTTGCTCTCTTTTCGCCATCTTGCTGATGTCGAGTTTTTTTTTTGTTTTAGCAATCTGCGGTCGAGCGTAGATTTTTTTTCTAAAAAACGAACACGAAAGCCGAGAATCTTTTGTTTACATTGTTTAGTTGCATGTGTTGTTGTTGCAGTTAATGAGAAGAGGGGTAAATCTCCCAAAATATCAAGATCTGTTTGAGGGGAAATCCAATCTATCGTAGATTGGTTTTTTGGAATAAACGAACAACTTGACAGCCAAAAAAGCATTCTGCGGCAGATTTTTTTTAAAAAAAAACTCGACATGAGTAAACGAACTCATGCCAACGGGTAGCAAAGTTATAGTGTCGGTTACAAAACTATGCAAATAAACCGCAAAATCAAACCATAACCCGGGTACAGTTTGCAAATAGAACGTACAACCAAAATCACGAGAGAGAAATCTTAGCGCTACACTGCAAAACGAAAGAGCTATATGTAAAATCTTACCACTAGTTGAATTCATGATTGCCTAATGATTAGCTCAAACCATACCAAAGGGTAAGCTGTCTAGTGTCTAGGTTTCGTGGTGAATGCTTTGCAAATGTAACGCCAAACCAAAAACATACGTAGGTTACTGAAATTATTTATTCGGTAATTAATAAAACAATTTCGTCCAAACTCATACTCTAATTCAATATTAAAATATTTAATTGTTGTATTTACTTTTAAATTAATTTTTGGTAAAAAATGTTCTTAAATATTCACTGTAATTTCGAAGAAAAAAAACAGAAATTAGTCTACTCTCTCTTCGTCATCTTGTTGAGTAAACAAAACCTTAACATCATTTGCCAACGGGTAGCAAAGCTACAGTGTTGGTTACAAAACTTCACCAATAAAACGCAAAATCAAACCTTACTGTTGTTTTTGATTGAAAATAAAATACATAGTATAGCCGCGTTCGATTGGACTGAAGATTCTAACTCTTGACTTCAGTTAATTGAGCGACACTTCACTACTGAAGTAAAGAGACTGTTCGATTGGTATTAATCACTTCAGATAAATGTCAGTGTTACTCATCTGAAATAACTACACGAGCAGAACACATATTCACTTACTTCAGTTGCCCAATTTCGCCCTATTTTTAACTGAAGTGAAGGGTTGTCATCAAACAGTCTGTTGCTTCAGATACAGCTACTAATTTAGTTGATTCAGTCTAATCGAACGAGGCTAATGTTAAGGTCTGGCGAATATGTTGACCATTATAAAAGTTCAACATTTTCACTGGCAACAAACAGTTTAGCATTGCGAGCGGTGTGTATAGAAGCGTTGTCTTGTTAAAATATCCATAAAAGTAGTCCAAAGAGATTTTTCAGCTTTATACCCGTAAGTCGATGTTGCCGCAATAAGGTATTTCTGTCCAAACCAACACGCCCCCTTTTCTGCTATGATGGCGGTTTAAAAAGAGCTCATCTTATGTCGTAGAAGTATAAGTTATACCCATCCCGTCCATCTTAATTCAAATTTTGTTTCAATAGAAAAGACTACTTTTTCCCATTAATTGGAACTTTCTCCTTGTTGCACATCCCAGGTCATATGGTCTTTCGAATTTTAAGCGTTGAATCTCTCGCGAAGCATTAAGTGGTGGTTTTTCAGGTATAGTCGATTAAGGTGTTTGGCACTACGAATCACACGACGAACGGTAGATTTACTTGCAGTCGTCGTCACACCAGCAAAAAATGAACTACTTTACAAACAACGATTGTACATTAACCAATTCTAATCTTATGAACTAATTTAAAGGCATGCTTACTCTTACTTATTCCGTTGAAATTTCATAAAATTACCGTTAGCTTGTTCTCTTAAAATTTTGGAAATCACCATTGCATTCAACATAAGCCTCTATAGTATATACCAATATATATATATATATATATATACATAACGGGAGAAAAATCATTTTTAAATTCTCTATATTAAATTCGCGTGCCCGTGGCTGGCTGACTGGCTTGCTTGCTGTTCACATCTTGTGATAAATTTTTAACACATTTCCCAAAGCCCGATTTTATTATAATTTTGCACACATATATATTCGGTGAAAATACTGTATATTAACATTTGGCCACCTCGGGGTGGGGGGCGCTCTCATACAAATTTTTTACAAAAGTACCCGATTTTCTTCAAATTTTATACGTATGTGTATATCCGATGGACAACACTTTTTGTAAAAATTTGGTAGTTATCGAGCCTGGGCTCCATACAAATTAAAAAAAAAACATTGTGTTCAAATTTTATGTTGATGGGCACAGCGTGGACTAAAGCATCAAGAAGGGAAAGATGAGCTTAGTTTTGTTTCGTGGTCTTATTAGTCGGCTATAAGATGTCTAACGTACCAAAGGTATTGTTAGTCAGCCCAGGGAGCCCATCTGTTATCGAAAGTGCTCTTCCCATCGCTCCAAGATGCCTTTGAGATCGGCGATCAGATTATCTTTCTGTCTTTGCAGCATTTGCAATGCGGTTTATATTGATTCGTACCGCGGGCTCTTTTGTAAAACGTCTGCCTCTGTTGCGCTCATCCCTCTCTGTACTGTTCTAGTTCATAAACGAGATTCATCTCCCAGGCTGTTTTCTTTCATCGGTGTACTCATTCTTATCATCTAAGCTCATCTAAGCTCTTTCTTCGCTAGCCCGCACTCTATGAGCTTGTTGCATTGCTCAATACGTAACATTCTCACGTTGATTTGCTAGCTTATATTCATTATCGAACCAGACGTTGCGACTGTTGCATAAGATTGATTCAGCAGTACTAATGACAGTATTTTTCCTGCATTTAGGTCCTATCGCTTGTTCCTAGTATCTTCGTTGCTCAGAGCCGTGTTGACTCGAATCTTATCTGCGAATGTAGTCTTTCTTGGTGAAGCAATCCGTGCTCTGAGCACCTTACTTACAAAATAATGGTCCGAGTCAACATTGGCACCTCGGTACGTTCGTACCGTCTCACATTCGGGTTGTGGCGGCGGTCTGTCAACACGTGGTCTATCTGGTTGTTAAATTTGCCC